>WYDF02298987.1:0-15710 GCA_009867245.2 Adranes taylori
ATACCAACTTCTATTGATTCAAAATGACTAAGCTTTGTCGAAGGGAGGGAGACTGTAGACAGGATGAGTTTAGTTTAGAGGGTTGTAAAATAGAAAGTGTATAGAAAATTTTATATAATATGGGAATTGTTTTATCACAACGTGGTAGGATGAAGAATCAGATTGAAGTTGAAACAAAAAATCAAGGGCTGCGATAGAAAGAATCAGAATTGTATGGGAAAGAATATTTCGGGAGTCGACGAGAATGAGGATAAACATTATGAACGCTTGCAGGAATAGTATAATGAAGTATGGAGCAGAAGTATGGACGGTTGCAGGAGTTAGGCGAGAACAAAGTATGGATTAAATGAGGGAAAATAATGGTAAATTTTGAAAGGAAAGTATTGCCAGATGTAAATAATAGATTGGCGAAACAGGTTTATATAGAAGGAATGATGAGAGCAAGGTTTGAGGAATGGGCGAATGTATGGATAAGAGGCAGAATGAAAGTGAATGAGAGAGTGGGATGATTGACGTATAGGTTGTGTGAGAGAGTGATTACAGGATAGGAGGGAGTGAATGAGATGGTTAAGAGATTAAATGATGTTGATAGACAAGAGAGAAGGGAAAAGATAATTAGTAGCAGATAAATAAGAGGTGCAAATGGCTAATGAAGGAGGAATGGATGTGGAATATCTGGGATCAAAAATTTGTATATATTAAAAAAGGATAATTGCGAGGTTTAGGTGTGGGAATGAAGAAAGAGAGAGGGAGGGAGGGATAGAGAGAGAATAAATACTGGTTGACAGAGCAAGACAGATTCTGTGGAATATGTGGGAGGGCCAAGGAAACGTGGACTCCACGTGTAGCAGAATGTGAGATAATTGTTTGGAGTGAGGAAGAAAGATAATTAGGGAATAACTGGAGGTTAAGTCTGGGGAGGCATTCGAAGGGGAGAGAGATAATTATGAAGATTGTGGGAGAATTAAATAGAAGGAAATAAAAGCAAAAGCCTTTTCATATGTCACTCTTGATATGAAATGGAATTGTTTATTTATTTTGATTTATTATTCTATATAAATATTTAATGTATTTCTTTTAATGAAATATTCTTTCCCATACAATTCTCATTTTTTCTATCGTAGCTCTTGCTTTTTGTTGCAACTCCAATCTGATTCTTCATCCTACCATGTTGTGATAAAACAATTCCCATATTATATAAAATTTTCTTTACACTTTCTATTTTACAACCTCCTATCCATATATCTCTTCATTCTCCCTATCAGTTCATCCATCTCTTCCTTTCTACTTGCCATGCATTCTATGTCGTCAGCATAAGTAATATCTGGCATTATATTCATTGTTTCTTTCATTTGTCGTGGTTCTTCGCTGATACCGGGATTGTTTTCTTTAGTCTTTTTTATAGCAACCGGGAAGACATTATAATTAGAAGACATGAAAGCAGGTTTGGTATATGGTGTATTTCTTAGATGCGTCTTTAATTGTTTCCAATTTTCTGAGGCTAAAAATATTTTGTTAAAAATATTTTGTGTTATTTTGATATTTAGACGATTTGTAAGTTGTGGTCCGAGATATGGTCCTGGGATTCAAATGCATTGTTTCGTCGTATACTTGTGAATAATTATATTGTCCAGACAAGAATTTGAAACTGGTATTGCAACAGCAGATATCTGTTGTTGTAAGTGAAAGCTAAGTAACAAGTTAATTAACTCCTGTTGCTCATTGTCAGACGATCTCTGGAAATGGACATTAAAATCACTTGGAATAACAATTTGCATATCAGCCTCGTATTTTTTCAATATGTCTGTAAGTACAACTTCCAGAGTACTAATCAATATTGTTATAACCTCGGGTGTCCTATATATACCTATGACCAGTAGTTTATGGTATTTCATAAATATTGTTGCCGTTTCGCAGCCGAAATCTATGAATTTGTTTGGTACTTGGCTTATTTCTTCATATTCGTGCTTTGTTTTTACAAAGATGCTCACATCTCCATGTTTATGTTCTTTTCTGAACCATTTCTATGTCCATTTATATTGTACAACTGATAATTATCATCTGTAAACCAAATTTCTGACATGCAGTAAATGTTGATATTTTTTGTTTTAGTAGTTTGTTCAATGACCACTATTTTGTTAGTTAATGCATTTATATGTATTAATGTAATTAATTTTCCTGTCTTTGAGTTCCCTTTGTTTTTATTTGGCCGAGTTATTCACTAGAGGTTCAAGAATATAAGAAACTTAAGAATGTGGATATTCTACAAATTCAGAAAGTTGCTGTTTTTTGTATCTATAGATTTGTATAAAATGGTGAAATATCTGGTTACAACATTTAATACCTAAGATTTCACCATTTGATCATTTATAGGTACGCTAAACATTTTACTTACAATGAAACAAACTTGCATCCAAAAGTATATTGTAAGCTTTGTTCGGAAGACAGTTGGAAACTATTAGTCGATAGTGCGCGTACTGATCACAGAATGTACGACTTGGCAACTGATTTCTAATTGGACTCTCTCCGAACGCTGTTCTGACTGCTTATGACCTTCTGATTCTTAACGCCATTAGCTCGACACCAACAATTAAACAGAAATAGCCTTCAATTCAATTTTTTTAATTGTTTTTTATATTTTGTAAGCCATTATTATAAACCATGTTTGCGTGCAATAGAGTTTGGCATAGGTTCGCTCCAGCGGCTCTAATGTCTAATTCTAATTCGTCATCTGTGCTTCCTCTAGCCGCAAAAAAATCAATATCACACTCAATATAACCCGCTTTTAATTATAACTATAGAACCAAATCTAAACAACAACAACAAATTTGTACGACAATTCAACGACAATAAATTGGTATTTCTTAAATTTATTACTGCGCATGCTACGGACTACGAATACTTGCGCTGATCCATGTACTGAAATGTCAGAGAACTGTTTTCGAGCCGATCCAAAGCATGTCCGAACGCTCCACGAATTAATCAGATAACTATATGACAATCAGACCGATGGCTTTTTTTATATATACGCATGCATTGGATAGTACATAGTGGGTTTATTGCTCTGTCCAAACGAACCTGTATTGTAACGTTCAATAAATAATAAAGAGAGAGACAATTATATTTATTACTCAATAACAACAATTATTTTTATAATAAATGAATTAATGTTAGTAGTAGTAGATTGTCTGTTCTGGGCCACTGCACGATGTGCAACCGGTTCTGGTAGGAGTGGGGCAAGATATATGCGTCTGTTTGGTATTTATTCGCATCTATAGTTCTAGTTGTATACAGGCCAGCATAAAAATAATAGTGTCACGTGCATACAGGGGCGGTTTTAAAGTAATGTTATGAAATTAGTTAAATTTACATTTAAATATTTTTTATTTCTTACTGATAGCGCGAACGGATTTAAAAAATAATATTATGAAAATAAACAACTACTTAGATTAAATCATTTATTTCTAAAATGTTTGCGTACGATAATAAAGACATTGTTTTTACAAATTATTAAAAGTATACAAGACAGAAAAATGAATATATACAACTAATTGCAGTACATTATTAAATTTAAAATGTACGCATACAAAGTTTTTCCTACTATATAAAATTGGGTGGATTTTCGGGACGTATAATATATGTCAGTAAATCCACTCTCTGTTTGAAGCGTCGTAGGTTGCTCATTAAGGTACCTGAAACAACAATTAAAGATAAATTAGTACAACAGTTAAATATGTAAAAAAATATTGTAAACAACAATAATTATAGAGAAATGTACAATAATATTTATGTATTGTACATTTCTCTATGTACATTTCTTTTCGACATATCGAAAAGAACCACGTCGTTGAACCATGATTGTTTCTCCCATGGTCCGTGCTTGTCTGCGCCCCACTTCTACACACTCTTCTTTCTTCAGTTAAACTAGTATTGGTGATACTTCTGCCGCTTCTTTTTAAGCATCGCTACCCACCGATTGATCTCTAGTTAATGCATTTCGTCGTTCTATGTTGGGGGCACGGAGCTTTTTTTGGATATATAGGCATCTAAAAATGGAAAATAAAAAGTGTTATTAGTAAACGATAAGTGAACAATGTGACAGAATAAATGAAAACAAATATTAAAATATTATACCTCTATCCGAAAAGTACATCAAATAGGGTAGATACTTAAATTTGAGACTGGTGATTAAGCAAGGCAAAATGGTGGGTGAAAGGGGAAAATAGGAAAAGTCAAGGAATTAATTTAGAATCCAGTATAGACGCTCGTACGTTGATATACGTTTTGTTTTTTGTCTAAAATTTTGTTTGTGGAAATTGAAATTTAGAAATTTAGGAATTTAACATACAATTCTCCAGGGATTACCATCCAAATTTTATTTTAGCATATTCATTTAATACTTTTAGATTTTTTAATGCACACATATATGGTTGCACAAATCCAGTGTGATGTAAACAGTAATTTTTAGTTTAGTCAGCTTCGGACAGCCAGGAAATGTTTCCAAGTTGACAATATTTACAGTTTCTCCCACAAGACTTTTTATATAATTATATTTTTGACTCCCCTTTAAATAAATTACATCACAACCGGAAAATTTCGCGAATTCTCTTTGTTCAAAATTTAACCGATTTGTATTTCCTATAATATATTCTAGTCCATGAAAATTCTGGCTGAGATAGGATACTTGCTCTTGCAAATCCCTGAAGACTGTACTCCAAGGACGGTTAGATTTTATGAGGTAGTGTCTGATTCCAAACTGCGCATCCAGGACTGAATTATCTTTAGGCATGAACCTCTGAACACATGAACCCCTGGATGTCCAAACTGCATACCGCTTCATTTTCCGACGATAACAAAAAAACTTATAAATCAACAATATTTGAAACGTACGTTTGCATTTATGACCATCACTGCTGTGATCTTGTCAACGTTAAAATGCGGTAAAATTTAGTTTAGCGTCAAGAATAAAGCGATGGTACATACAGTGTAACTATATCAGTCAACATAGATGATTTGAGTAATGTTATTATGGGAGAAATAAACAATGCAGCGCAGATGTGCTACCCCAACATATCCAGATTATTCAGTGAAATCGTTGGGAATATTTATGACCCCATGCCAAAATGTTGATGCATCTGCACAAACGTAGCATTTATTGTGAAAAGGAGACAAGGCGAATTTAGTTTGACGTTGAGTAAAGCTTGTATGTTTAATGGATTTGAATATAAGTTGCTTGCAAATCTTTGAATATCTGAAATCTTTGAAATTTGAATATCTGTCAAAAGTTGTAATTCAATATTTGTAATGCTCAGCATTGAATCTAAAGCAAATCCGGGCGTGGTGAAATAGTGCGCAGGATTTAGACCTTAAGCCTCTAGACACACACGCCGAAAATTTTTATCCGCCCACAAGGGTATATCAGTCTGGAGATATAATTCTGAATACTGCTGTAATGTTTGAGAATCAAAAGTATCCCAAACATTAATTGCGTGACTATACATATCGTGACTATAATTGCGTGACAATATTAGTTTTAGTTAGACAATTATAAAATAAAGCTTTTTAGGCAAGTAAGTGTCATGCAATTTTGAAAACGGATCCATATACTTGTCTGGGAAAACTCTCTTTCGTCTAACTAGATTGAATTTTGCATCATCTAAAAATTTGGAACGTGTATGGATAAAATGGTCAGGCTTTAAATTTTGTGCCAACTTGTCGCGCGAACTAGCCATGAATTTATAAGAGTCTAAAAACGCCGATTTGAAAGACAGTCGACCACAATTGTGATCAGTATAAGTGACTACGTTAATACTTTTACAGGAACTATATTTTTCTTTATTCATAGCCATTTCAAGTTCAAATTTCAAGATAGATGGCTGGCGCCTCGAGTTTTTCCTGTTAAATGGCAATGATCGACCACCCTACCAATCAAAGGTTTTTTCGCAGATATGACAGACGGTTGCAGTATTAAAGGCTCCTCCGCTTCAGACATTTGTGGAATTGAAAAAATAGGTTTCAGATGACGTTCGTAAAACTCTTTTGCATCAGCTGTCAACATTTTGATAAATTCTTTTGGACAAATTTGAATCTAGAGCCGAAACAATGTAATATGCAAAACTATATGCACGTGTTTATAGATATCCATAGTATCGGAACGTGAAGGCGAAGGATTGCAGGTAAGAATCGGTATTTGTAGCGATTCAAAGTCAGCATAGTCAACAAAAAGAACTTGTAATTTTTTACATTGTTTTATCATTGTTTTTAATGTTGATACATGCGTGCTTTGCGTTAATGTCCGGTGGAAGCTGTAAATAAGAGGAGCCCTGTAAAGGTGAATATTTATTTAGGTTTACTGAATTTTTATTTATGTGATGTGAAACACAAAGTAATGCCCACCCAGATTCTCTTTCTTGAAATTCTTCAGATTTCCTACAGACAATATCGCAAAGATTGTGCAAAATATAAAATATCATCTAGATGATAAAGTAATAATTTTGAATTTTGTATTGAAACTTTTAAGATCTGAAGTATAATCCGAATCGGTCCCGTGCTTTAAGTAATATGGAAAGAGTTTGATATTAATTCTCGATGAATTAAAATGACCGGAAACTAAACTGATCACTTGTTCTTTTTTAGAGGTCAAAAAGGAGGGAATGCATTCGATATTCAGACACGCATCTTAGCAGATTGTCAGCGGAGAGATACATCTGCAACTCCCTAAGTTGCCACAATATCTCTGTGCTAAGAGGCGTCACGCAGAGTTCGAAAAAGCAGGCGTACAATACACCCATTAGAGGCATCACGCAGAGCGAAAAAAGACAGGCGAAGGATTATACCTTACATACAGCAGCTACCTGTGATTTATAAGCTTATTTATAAGCTTTCATAAAGAGCACTTTTAAATACTTTATTCTAACGAGAAAGCATATAAGAATTTAATTCTTTATTGTTTTCTTTTTCTCTTTTTATTTCAGCGGTGTGGTCTAGTAACCGCCTTAAGAAGAAACAAAGAAGTTAGAAAAAAGAAAACATCACTAAGGTAGCTGCCACTGCTGGTGGTCGTTGGACTTTCTCACTCGTGCAGTTCGTTCTGGAGTACTAGGGCCTAAACGGCGAGTGAACATAGGAAAAATCTCGTCCTAATTTTTTTAAATCTATATTTTTCATAACGAATTCCTTTCTCAGTCTTAGACTGATATAAATTTCAAAGACATGCTCATTATAATTTTGCCGCTGGACATCACAATGTCCAACGGCACAAACCGTGCGCCCCCAGGGGCTGAACGGAAAATACCGCCCCCGGGATCACCAAACACCAGCAAAAAATATTACCAAATGGCGGCACACAAAACTCGTGGCCCAAAGCATCAGACAAGGGCCATTTAGAGCTTATCAAAGCTCTTAACTCTTCCCCGCCAGGCCGCCCTCAAGGTGACCCTCGTTTGCCTACAAAGGCTTTCAAAAAAACCACCATTTCGTCTGCTGGTTCCGCACGAGCGAACAACACACGTAACAAAGCGCAAACAACAAGCACGCACAAAAACTCCAAACAACAACCCAACCAAAAAAGCCAGCCACCAGCACTTCTTCTTCCACAACCTCGGGACCACACTCATCCAACTCATCCTACTTTTCAACAAGGGAAATTTCCCCCCAACCCCAGAAACAATCCTCCTATGAGTACGTTGTTGGGAACATACAAGACTCTCACTCATTACAAAAATCCTTCTTCCAGCTGACCCTCCTAAAGGACATGGATGAAAACTATCAAAGTAAACGCCAACAAGACGGCACTCATCATGTCCTTGGAACCCATTCCTTCCACATTCCAGAAAACGCCCCAACGGCTCACAGATCAACGGGAGCACACTTTAGAACCCCACTCACTTTAGTTTCCGAAACGCACAACCAACCAAAAGCTCTCACAGCGTTCTTACACCCTTGTTGTCAAGGGAGTAACCCGGACATCTCAGTCAACGTGATCACAAATTACCGTAGCAGATATGCCGCTTTTTGACGCAGAGAGTAGTATCTTTGTGATTTTCTACCCTGGGGAGCCATCCCACAACCCGACACCAACCACTAAGCAATACACCAAGTGCTTTGCTACTGGACACTCGCCAAACGAGTGTCAAAACCAGCTGAGCTGCTCCAAATGCGGCTAGCACCACCGTGCTAGCGGCTAGCACAAATGCGGCTAGCGGCTAGCATAAATGCGGCTAGCACAACTGAGGCGGTAGACACGAGGCATGGGCCAAAAAGTAGCCCAAAAAGCCAGTGCCCCCAAAAACCCCGAGGAGATCACACGCCAAGTGTATCAACTCACCCATCCCTCCAGATCCCCGTACAAATCGAGCACTGAAGAAGATCTGGCGCTCAACCCCCCGTGGATACAGACTACATCATCCGGGTCCTAGCCTCACTTTTCTCAACGCCCTGCCTGTCAAACGCTCCCTAATTCGTGATTATTCCAATGGAGTTAACGATTGGAACCGTGAATGCCCATGGAGTGCGGCATAAAATTTACCCAATTAAAAATCTCCTATACGACAAAGTGCATATCCTCTCTATTACCGAAACTAAAATTCAGAGCCACATTAACATTTCAAAATATTTCAGCAAAATAGTCGCTTAGGTAACATGAGAGGAACCGCTTTTTCACCATCCATAACAATTCACCTTCCTCCACAATTTCAACATCTTGAGTGTGGCGGCAAACGTCCATTTCACAAATATTACAGTCACTTTCTTTTCTTATTATAATTCGCCCACTGAAACCATTTCTCAAGATTTTCTTCAATGTAACTCACTTCTTCCGAAAGCCATAATTATGGGTTACTTTAAAGCTCGCCACGTGGACTTTAGCGACTCAGCAATAAATCTAAACGGCGAAATTCTCACTAATTGCTTCACTAAATTTCCACTACAACGTATCAGAAATACAGAACCTATTTTTTGTGGTACCGGCCTTTCAATTATTGATCATATAGTGGTGACCCAAAGTCTTATTCAATATATTGGGTGTTTCGCCGGCACTTCAGTCACATCAGACCATTATGCTCTTCTGGTCAAAACTAGTTTAGATTCAGCGCCTATTCTCCCACCATCACAAATCACTATACGTGATACTGAAATTGCAAATTGGCAATACCTTCAAAATAATATTTTACAAAACACCCCGCTTAACTTATCTATGAGGACCCCTTCTCAAATAGACACCGCTGATGCCAATTTATCCGAAATCATACTAAATTCAGCTTCAGAGAGTATTCCCCTGAAGACCGTATTCCGAAATAGGCATCCTCTCCGAAATAGGAAGTAGGTAAACAATTCTGGCAAAAATTCCAACAACTTACTGGTCAAAAGACTGTTCCCAAAACCCCACCTAACACATAATCAGGGTCAAATTCTTTACAACTCCACTGATAAAGCTGAACTTTTCGCTGACTATATCTGGAAAACACTTATGAAGTACCTAATAACATACTTTTCAAGCTCAACTTTCTTGAGGAAACAAATATTCTGGTAAGCGATTTGTTCATTCGCCGCACACCACTTATTTTCCTGAACAGGACGACGTTCTATATCCTAGATGATTTATCCGAAATTCTAAAAAAAAGAAAAACATCGCTCCTGGTTCAGACGCTTTAACTCACCGTATCCTCAGACATATTCCTGCTGAGACTATATTGCTCCTAACCGAGATATACAATAAATGTCTTTTATTGGGGCACTTCCACAGACTGGAAAACTGGCCAAACCGTCATGATTCCTAAACCTCGCAAAGACCCTAGACATGTTTCATCATATTGACCAATTACACTTCTTAACGTCCTAGGAAAAACTTTTGAAAGAATATTCACATCTCGCCTACAAAACTGTCTAGAGATGAATAAAGTTCTCCCAGAGAATTATTTGGCTTTAGAGCATCACGCTCTACTATGGACTCTCTCCTAAAATTTCAAACAGATTTCTCACGAGCACTTAACAATGGCCATTGTGCTTTGACAGTATTTCTAGACATCTCTCATGCTTTTGACTCTGTCTGGCATGCTGCGATAGTTCGGAAACTCCATGAGCTTCATATCTTTCATCCTAATACACTGAAGATGGTCCAGTCATATCTATCTGACCGTACCACCCAAATTAAAATTGGAGACACGCTCTCCAGAGCTATACAACTTCAAGCTTTAATGTCACAAGGGCCAGTCCTTGCTCCTTTTTTGTACATCATGTACTGCTATGATCTCCAACCCCCAATCACTCCAGATACCCATAGTGCTCTGTATGCTGATGAGACTTACTGGGCATGCTCCCTAAAAGTGGAAACTGCAAATCGTCATCTGCAATTATCTTTAGACAATTTTGCAAAATGGGCGTAAAAATGGCGCATCACCCCTAATCCGAGTAAAACTCCGAGGAAACATCAAAACCGCTCCCAAATCAAACTCTGACCCTGGAACGAACCCATTTCGTTAAAAGACGAAATCCGCTATCTAGGTTTTTGGTTTAATATAACTTTTAACTGGAATTCTGACCTTAACCACATCCTTTCCAGGGTAAGCAAACGCGTGAACCTGATCTCCATACTCAAAAACTGTGCATCACACTTACAAAACCTATATTAGGCCACTAATAGACTGTTCTATATTCTACACATTCTAATGCGCAAGTACACAAACTTACTACCTGTGAACGAAGAATACTTCGAAAATTTTACACTCCAATTTCCGAGTGCGCTACTATATAAACACTGCTCTGCTGAGTCTATCACAGATCGTTTAAAATCTCACCAGTCTAAATATCTTACTCGACATGATGAAGAAAATATCCTAATAGCCTGCCAGACAGGCCGTTCCCACACCCGCCAGCTCGAATTATCCAAACCATACAGGAACGATCTGAGGATCTCCAAGATATCCTTGAATCAATCCCACTGCCCCTAAGATAATTCCTACGCCAATATTATAAAAAAAAAAACAAAAAGACAAAAAAATTCAAAAATAATCAAATAAAATTAAAAAAAAAATCGAAAAAACAAAAACGACAAAAAACAAAAACTCCCTTCCGCAACATTCTTATTTTCTATTTCAGGTTAGCTAACATCCAATTGCGCAGCCAAGCAAGTACAATAAATATAAAAAACCACCAGCAAATCAGCTCACCCCAGTAAACTAAATCCCTCAATTGATAATGCTATGGTCAAGGTTTTGCAGGTTCCCTTGGTTGTAAAGCGAATGCTATAGCGTATATCTTAAAGGTGTCTAAAAGGCGAAAAGGTGTCAATAACAACTAAAATATATTTGTATCCTTTATTAATTTTTGCATGCTGGTCAATTTGTAATAAGTCAGACTGCCACGTTTCATTGAGACCTTTGATATAATCACACGACGACGCGGATAATTACGACGAGCCGGTGCATGAATTTCTCGTACGATGTCTGCTTTTACTTTACTCATGTTACTAAAGGTTGTACTGATAGCTATTAATGTTTTGTTAGACTGCGTTTTTGTATAGGTTATTGCTTTCAGATTATCTAAATCGCCTTCTAGTTTGCCAATATCTGACTGGAGTTCCGTAGCCTTGTCAGTCCTACCTGTCAGTCCACTTATCTAAATCGCGTCTAATGGTTAAGTTCAGGGTATGGGCACGTTTGTCGACATATTACTTTTTGCCAGAATCGGAATTTGCAGTTGCCAATGCAAGATTCCGAATCAAGCGATTTTCAATATAGTAGTCGCCATCCGCGGTTCGAGCAGTCGCTTCCGCCGCAGGAGATCTTTGAATAGTTCTGAGTACAGAATGATGAACACTAGATCTTCCAAATTTGTCAACATTCATAATCAAGCTCAAGTGTGTGTATTGTTGAAATGCTGAAAACAAACTAGACGTAACAAACTTGATTTTGTTTAAATAAACCACCCTCAGGTAATTATTGTTCAATTTATGCGATTTCGTTGTTGTGGGAAATTAGATTCCCTGCCTGCCTTGAGACCCGCAAAATTTGTAAGGCATTGGACCAATTCGTTTGGATTATCCCAGTAAATATAACTAGGCCGTTTACAATCAACTAACATTGAAGTTTTCTTTAATCCAGAACCACGTTTAAACCAGCGTGTACTTTCTTGCTGCTACCTTGTAATGGTATAATGTCAGACCTCAAACGGGTGGCTAATGGTTTGTTTGCTGCTACTAGGGTTTGATAATGTTGACATATTTCCAGGATCTATTGCCCTGGTTTAGCAAGTGGGGAATATCATCCTTCTTCACTGCATTTGTAGCAAGTACAATTTGTTTGTAGTATTGTGCGTCGCGGATATCGAAGACGATAGATCTCTCACGCAGTAACAGCTCGTGCAACCCACGTGTGCCAGGATAACTAACTCCCTTTACTACGATTGTCTTGTGCGTCTACTTTAGTGTCTACATCACTGTCACCAATATACCACATTTCTAAAAACGGGTTGTATTTGTGTGCAGAGGAAATTTTGCCGTATCCAAGCCCGAGTCCATGTCTCAGTAAATCTTCCACGTAACCTATTGGTAATTCATCAAATTGATCTAGAAATTCCTCAGTGATATCATGTTCGCGCGCAAAAGACTCGTACATGTGTTTATCGGTTTCATAAATCTCTTCATCTTCCTCTTCTATCGGATTGTATTCAAATGTGTCTTCTTTTGGACCAGTTGAAATGTATGGTTTCTCAGTTTGTTCACTCAGTTTGTTCACGACGACTGGCGGCTTTTCACTTTTGTAATTAACCACTTTTGTAGTTAATAAGTGTTTTGGTTTCGACTTTGTAAATTTGGTACCGGCTTTTCATTTAAACGAAGTAGAAACACGTGGTGGTTTTACTTCTACCAATGGTTTTTCTTCGTTCTCTTTTGGAGCAACCGGTTCTTGCTTAACCGCTAAAGATGATACTATTGCAGCCAAGGGTTCTACAATTGGTTTGTAGAAATTTTCTAACGTTTCCTGATGCTGTTCACTGCCCAGTTTAAGCGCTCTAACTTTCCGTAGAATAACATTACGAATTTCTACAACGTTTTATCAAGATCACGCTCTTTTTTGTTCATTTGAGTGAATATTCTTTTTGTTGCCTATTGATGGAACGATTATATACTGAGCAAATTTTTTCCATACCTTTCCTTATGAATATCAAAATCTTTGCAAATTGCCAGGAAACCATATTTTTCATTCCAGCATTCACCTGCTAATGACTTGAATTGTTGAAAACTAAAATCGGTAACAACATGGTTTTTGTAAATGTGTGAAAGATTTAAATCATCTTGAGGGAAAAGCACAATCAAGTTTCCATTGTCGCGACACAGTTGCTTTGGTATTGACGAGTAGGTTTTCGCTATACAGAAGGAATCAATATTGTTATGCCTACCCATACTAAAATATTCCTTAATTTTGTCTTGTTGTTCGCACGATACATCGTCGAATATAAAGATTGAGTTTGGGCGCGATTCACGGGGATCTAGGATTTCCGTGTTTTCATTGTACTCTAAGTACTTGACTTCTTTTATACCTTTTAGAATTTTCGACAATAGTTGATACTTTGGTTGATAGAGGTATTTGGAAAAAACATACACAGTTTCAAACATTGCACCATTTGGATCATAGAGTATTGCGTTTGTTTTTCCAGAGTTTGATGGTCCGCATATTAGACAGTGTACTTAATCCGGAAACAATAAACCATGCCTCATCTGACGAGGGTGACTACTAGTCGCGGTAAGAAAATCTAAATTTTCAATTGTAATACTTACGCGATGTTTTATCAAGTTCATTCCTATCTAGTTACTCATACATTTGAGGTATATATAGTTCTACAAAGTGTAGATTGTACACTATTATCCATGTCTTTGTATTACTCTGGTGATGGTTTAGCCAATTATTCAAAACATTCCCTTTGAGCTAAATTTATCGACATAACAATATTGCGGTCCGGGTACTAATCTCTAGAAGCGATTGAAACGGAGGGATAGAGGAATTAATAAACTTGATGTTCCTTGTAAGCAGCACGATATAGCATATACACGGAGAACATTTTTGACCGATCGTCATCTAGCAGACGAAATTTTGGAAAAGGTGGCTTGGGTGAGATTCCACGATAGTGAGGCTACGGTTGGTGAAAACATAGCATCGCTTCTAGTTGGCGGATTCATGAAAGCTAAACGAAAATTTGGTATGGGCATGAATTCTAAGAAATGATTTAATAGACGGAAAAAGATGGTGGCTTCGAGAACTGGTATCATTTTGAAATCTAAGAATGCGTTAAAGAATTCAAACATGTCAAAGATATTAAACACGGCGCTAATATTGTTTTAGCGGCTGCTATGAGGGAAGCCGCTGCTATGAGGGAACAAGAATATAAACACCTAGGATTATCCCAATCCCGAAGCAAGGAGGAATTCTACCATTTTTAATTCCGATATTTGCAGGCCTTTTAGCAATCGGAAGTTTAACAGGCGGCACATAATCAATTTACAAAACCGTAGAAGATGTCAAGAATGCCCAAACGAATATTAATGAGTTATAGAGACATAACGAAACTATGGAATCCATAGTTTTAGTTCAACCTATACCCCATTTTCAAAAAACTAGTAGCATCACTACTTATAAGACCTTTGATAGATGTAGATATTCAAAAAGTAGCAAAATATATCAAGTATTTTCGTGGTGGTGCGAGATACCTTACATACAAAACCGTGGATTAATGAAAGTGCAATTGTGAATTTGGGTTCTATACGGGGCCCGGGAACACATTGGGTTGCATATAGAAAGTGTGGAAGCATTGTAGACTATTTCGAATCATTTGGAAACCTGCGGCCCCCAAAGGAAATTGGAGAGTACTTAAGAAGTAGTGAAATTAGATATAACCATGATTCATATCAGTCATATGATTCCTATAAGTGTGGAAATTTGTGTTTACAGTTCTTGTCTGAATGAAACAAGATGCAAGTATAATACGTGTTCTAATTTATTACCAGTATGTCGTATACATTTACTCTTGAAGGAGAAACATCAGTGCTAACTGCAAATTATTAGCCAGCGATAGTGTTGGAATCGAATTCAACTTCTTCTCTGGGGTTAGTAGGTTTTCATAAATGGAATTCAATTCCAAACATAGAAGAAGGCGTTAATAACAAATTTGTTTATGATAATGGAAATCGGGGAATCCACATTTCCACAGGCATATATGAAATTTTGGATGTTGAAAAGAATATTCAGCAAAATACTCGAACACCAAGAAACGCTGGAAAACAAGAAGCAAACCTAGATAGTGTAATTTCAATTAAAGCAAACAATAACACTTTGAAATGTGAACTAAAATCTGATTATAATATAGATTTTTCACATGCCGACAGCATTGAACGAATTTTAAGGTTTTCACCAAAAATTTTAACAGCTAACGTTTTACAGATCTCTGATTTACCAGTTGATATAATTAAAATTACGACATTTCGTGTTTGAATAACGTGTCGACATAACATAAAGGGATCATCATATTATAACGAAAATTCGACCCATACGCTTTCTGAAGCATTGATTGACATTACTTCTGGATATAAATGGACTGTGTACCCTGAACGTGTTATTTACTTTCCAATAAGCACTTAAACTATTATCAATATTACTTAATAAGTGCGTATTCAACAACAACAACAACAACAACAATATAACAAATTTTATATATATATA
>WYDF02298998.1:0-29257 GCA_009867245.2 Adranes taylori
TCTTCATCATTATCTTCCCGCAATAGCTGATAGTGTTTCCTTTTAAGATAGGCTACGTAGTCCCGAAGATGTTGTTTAGACATATTTGAGTGTTCAGGATGCATATCTAGTCAGTTATGCATCCTGTTCATGTAGCCTCTCTTAGCGGGTTCGCTCAATTCATAGGCGCGCATTAACCTCTCTGTCCACTCCAGGCGCTCGGTCCCGGCGTTGAACTCAGTTCCTCCCTCGTTAGAGTACCAGCATCTCGAGCTACAGACAACTGAGGAACTGGTTTCACTTGTTTCTGTTGTATTTTTTGGAACTAAGTGTGTAGTTTCTTCAGGGGAGTTAACCTGGAAGAAATCTGTGAAATTTTGTCGGCGGGATATATTGTGCCGTTACCCACAAACCCAAGGGTATTTCACAGTTTAGGAGCTAGGGAGTCGCCGGCAAGGAATGTGCTCCCTTTTGCTGTCAGCAGACCATTGGGGGTATACGATCTTCTTCCTCCCTTAAGCGATTCGGGTACGTGGGTACGCTATAGTGTCCCAACAGTGATCAGCTGACCTACATAACCGCCCTGCGTTTTCTATTATTGTTATTATTATTTTATTATCACCAAGCTGCCTGCGGAATACTACTCAACAGCGGGCAGTCATTTTCCTGATTGCTTTAGTCACACTTATTTAATATATCTGTGTCCGGTACCAGTATAAATAGTTTCTGGTGGCAGTGTTTTTGTACCATTACAGAGTTAACCTGCGTTATTCCGAATAGATATATCCTTCTAAATGCCAATGCTTCAGTCTTACATAATAAGATAAGTTTAGTTGTATTGCTTTCCTTCAGACATCGCTTACACTCTATTTTTCCAGTGTGTAGTCAAATTTTTTTCATATGTGCCTTTAGAAGTGCTGTTACCAGGCCGATTATCGTTTTGATTTGTTTCCTGCTGAGTTTCAACAAATCAGGTTTTGATCCTTTCGAGCTCTTCCATGCATTTACTCTGTTGATTGCTTACTGACTTTGCTCAGCAGTTTGTGTGTTTTTGAATGGTTCAGTTTCGGATCGCTTCTCTGATGGAACTGAAATGTAATCCCAGAGTAGGGTCTGGACCCGTAAAGTTTGAGCTAGAAGCTCTTTTTGCTATAACATTTCTTATTTTGTTGTCTACAATGCCGTAATACTTTGGTGTCCAGATGAACGTAACAGAGTCGGTCCTGGCCAGTTCACATCGTGCGTTGATGCATTCGTCTGTCACTCCAGACAGAGTTCTGGCTTTGTTAAGCGCCTAGAGTATCATCTGATTGTCGCTTATTATAAAATTTCTTGTTTGTCATATTTTCTTTTAGTTTTGTCCTGTACACAATGGAGAATTGCATATACTTACTGAAATACTGTGGCGAATTTGTCTAGGTCTAGAGGGTTGAACATTCCAGAAGCACTAGATCCGCTTGTCAAGCAGACCAGAGCAGATTCTGGAACGTTAGGAGGGTTTTTCCTTGACAAACTTAAGTATATGATCGAAGTTTCCTCGAAGTTTCAACATTGTAGACTGGAGATATACAGTCCGATTTCATGTCTAACATCTTATCCTGATAATCGTCGTGTCTATTTTCTTTGCCATGTTGGTCTGTGGAGTGCGGTTTCCGTCTCTGTTTGTATGATCAATTCTAATTCTGTTGTCTGCATGGAGGACAGCTTTTGCCTTGTCATGATTTGCAGTGTCTTTCCATCATATCAGTGCTAATGGATGTTCCATTATCAACTTGTACAAGGAATATGTAACAAACTCGGTTTCAGTCCCCGTGCTTTGTTGTACATTTGTGTTTATGACCAAAAAGTTATAACTGATCTGTTTATGATTCTAGCGACAAGTGTGTTTGGTGAGGAATCGATTATTATTCGTGAAATGCATTGAAACATTGAAAGTGTGCTTTGCTCCTTTTTTTTTCAAATAAACCTCATCAACTCAGACATTTTTATATGCGATTTTAATATTCAATAATAATAATTTTTAATAATAATTTTAATTTTTTCTTTTTCACTGTATTTTTGACTTAAATACAAAGTGAGGTACAAAAATCATGGCACACTAATGGTCAAGAAATGTATGCGAATCAATGATTTTGATAACTCTGTAGAATATTTTCACATATATGTATATTCTTACCATTTCATGAATATTCTGTACATTCAATACTAAATGTTATAAACAAATATTTGTTAAAATTGTCTTGTAAATGAAAGTTGTTGTTTGCTTTCCAAATTGTTAGCAAAGTGTTATCAGTACATACGACTTAACCTATTCGACTTAACCTAACCTATTCGATATCTTTCCATGGACATGGTGTTAATTTATCTTTCGCGTTTTAGGCGAAGAATTTGGATTGAGCAATATGCAAGAATATTAAAAGCCTATATTACTCTAATGTATTAAATTCAGAACCGATGGTGAGAAAATTTTATACAGACAACAATTTTCACACTAAGTGACGTTTGTCTTACCCACTGTATATCGAAAAATTCACGAAAAGAACATTTAAGTCACTTTAAAAGATATTACTGTACCATGAGCATGAGTTATCACTCCAGTATGACTATCACTTTACTTTAAAATGTATTGGTATGAAAACACTTTGGCTCAATGAAAATTCACGTTCACATATTTTTGGTTGTCTATTAGCAAAACAAAGTTAAATCCACTTCGTTATCACAGAATAAATATACACAATATATCACAAGTGCAATGAATGATTCAAATATCAATTTTAAGATAAATATATTTTCAAAAATTTGAAGTTACGTTTCTAATTGCCAAGAAATTTAATAAACTCATAAATTATTTATGATATATTCTCTGTTAGTGTGACTTTAAATAAAACGAATACCTATAATAAATATATTACGGTTTATAATCATTGATTAAATTTACTTCTAGAAACATAACTGAATTAATGTTAATAAATACATTTTTACAAGAAATTACTATTTCTTAGGGAGGAATAGCATATGAAACGTTACTCTGGTCAAACTAGAAAATCCAATTATCAATATCGATGCCAGGATTTGATTAAAAAAATATTTCTGTCGTTAAATCTACATAAAATTTTAAAAACGCGAATAAGATTCCGAATCGTGGGCTAAGACAATTTGAATGATTTATCTTAAACATAAACTTTTTGTAATATCAGCGTGCATCACTTCAATGTGGGAACTTTCAATTCCCGTATTAATTACTCACTTTGTTTTGATTATCTACAAAGTTTATCATTAATTCCATATTAAAAAGCGTATTTTAGTGTGGTAGTAATCTAATGTTTACTTTGATAAGATTACTTTTCCAAACCAAACTATATTATCAATTCACCTTGATTACATTTATCATTAAAATCTGAAATAACTTGATTACAGTAATATGTTTTGGGTAAAAACATTTTGCGTAATGGATATTAACTTTTTTGATTATATCTAATTCATAATAACATTGATATAACTATTATCTTCTGCCCAAATTAGGCGAATAATAATGGTACAAGAAAACATTGTCTAATGTGCTTACATATTTTTATTTAATTCAATTTTAAAAAGGCACCACCACACGAGGACGCGGTCGTGCACCTACCACATCACGCGGCCGTTCATCACGACGACGTTCTAGCGTCGCATCAACTGCCATCAGCGGAGGAAGTGATGAAGTCGTCGACCGTGAAATCTGTACAGGTGACACATCGTCCACTAACGCCACTGCCAGCGGCCCAGAAGAGCCACCTAGCGATCGGCGATCAACTGATGGCCGGGATCGAGATCAGACTAATCAGTCGAGATGCAAATCACCCTCAAGCACAGCAGCAACCACTATTGAGAGGCGACAAACGAGGACCAGTGGCGGTAGATATCGAAAATCGGATGCTGACTTGGCATCAACAGCCGCAGCACCAACTCCTTCACATAAATCAGAACCGCCCATTAATACTCAACAAATTAACAAGGTAGATTACTTTTTTGATATTTTTGGTTCACATTTTTGGAGAGGCCTCTGTTGAAAGATTCAGAGTTCTTCGGCACCAACTGATACAGGCCTTGGTCAACAGATGCGGGATCCAACGAGAAACTAATTTTTCACAATCAACTCATCATGTAAAATATTTTGGATTAAGGTCTTAGAAATGCCCAAGGAACTCTCGATCTCCGGTAAGTTATAGTGTATGACGATCTTCATTAATCATCTCGCGCACAGCATTAACGTTTTCCTGGTTGACCGCTGATTTTGGTGGACCTAGTCTAGGATCATCGCTGAGATTTGTGCGCCCACGTTTGCATTCAGAGTATCAGCGAGAAATTGTCGATTGATGTGGTGCTTCATTACTAAAAACAACAACCAATTCGGTAAAACATTGTTGTTGCGATAAACTTCTTCGAAAGTTGTAAGAAATTATCGGTCGGAAATGCTCTCGATTCAATTCCATGTTTCTGAACGCATTAATAACTTCACTGTGATTAAACGACTTGTATTCTGACGAAATTTTCAACACGTGTTGAGGTTAATTTCAGAATCATATGTTTTATTACTTGCGCCTTTTTTGTGGCTATATGCAAAATTAAAATGACATCCCTTGTATTTTTATTTTTGTGCTTTTGTTAATGAGAAGTTTAGTAAGATATTTTATTTTTTTAAACTAGAAACAAAGAAATCATGAAATCGAACCGACCAGAAAGTCCCTCGATAAATTATTCTCTTCGGTCGAAACGCCCGCGCCTCCAGCCACATTAGACACAGCAGCTGAAACATTGCATTCTGTAGAAAATGTGCAATCTGGTGTTGACGTTTTATCACGTGTAGCTAATGATTTGGATTCAATAGAGAAATATTCGAGTCAGACTGCTCCTTTAAGTGATGTCCAAAAAGATATTCTGAAAATACCACCAGAAGAATATCAACATGAAGAAATAAAGGACATTAATCTACTTAAACAAACTAGTGAAGATTTATCGGTAAATTATATATATTTAATTTTATTGTGTTTTTGCATTGATAGTTAATTTGTAGTGCGTTAAAAATTTATCTATTTTTAACGCTTACCTATATTTCGTTTAAAAAACGACTAGGTTTTAAAATTGGTGAGCATTTACAAATGATTTCTTGCCTTTGCAATGCTGTACAGAATTTGTTGTCAGAACTCTTTTATGAAATCAGGGAACCATGACAATGGCAGCTCTCATGTACTACGTCTAACAATTGATTATTTGGAGAGCGACATAAGAACAATTGAATGTTTCATTGCCCTTATTTACCTGATTTATTACCTAACGACTTCTTTATGTTCCCAAAATATCAAACAAAGAAATGCGTGGCCAGCGGTTTTTAGTATTTCGTATTATTTTGAAACGTTGCCGATTTCCAAAAAGTAGAAAAGCAGAACAAATAGTAGTGTATTTAATAAAAGACTAGTTTAGAAGCTAGTGAATACAATGATTAAAAACATTTTTCTAACATGCTTTCTAGGACCTGTAGGTGGCTTGAAAGTGTGACGCAAATTAAACGTTTCTTTAAAAGTGTAAATACCGTGCTGATTTTAAGGACATACAATGGACCTGTTGAAATGTGGCTTAACATTGTGCTTAGGTCTTTTGTTTAATAATAAAAGTTTTTCCGGTGGAAACGTCGTCTTAGATTTGCTAAGTTCTACATTAGTATTGTTGAAATTGAGTATTGCATTGCTGCTTTTGTTTCACCTAGCGTTATTTTTGTTTTATCACAAGGTTTCACTGCATTTATTGGAGAACTTTTTTCACAATCGGAAACATCAGGTTGTAACAAAAAATTGTGCTAGCGAATATCTTGTTTTGCATGTTGTTTGTTAACAAATTGAGGTTCCTTTCAATAGATTCCTTTGGTTAGGTTTGGGAATTCTTATTTGGCATCTATGTGCTTCGAACGCTAGAATACAATATTTTCCCAATATGTTTATGAAAGATAGAATTCGGGAGTGTAATTCATGAGTAACCAGATGCTACAAATATTCTCAAATCCCGATGATGTGTTTTTCCAGCCGACAGAACTTCGAAATATTCATCTTCGTCTATATTTTTGATTACGTTTAACTCATTAGAATAAATATTGATTCTTGATTCATTTTTGTGCTTTTATGATTAGTATTTAATTCTGACGGAATGGTATTATATTAATTAATCTGAAATTAGTACTATTTCTGGCGGACTTAGGAAGGAAAAAAATAAAAATTAAATACTTGGAAAATACAAGAATAAGAGTTGTATATTAATAATTATCATTATTATATCTTGATATCCTTGATAACATTATCGGTAACATTGGGATAACATTATCGATGACAGTTTGATAATATTATCGCATTTAGAAGATTGTTAATTAATAAATCAAACATATATTTCATGTTTTTCTAAATTGAAATTATATTTTCATTAGAATCAATCTACTAATGATAAAAAGACTGACTCAATGAATCTAGTATTACGCACACATACGTCTTCGGTCGAAATCACAAAATCTACTATTTCCACTGCCTCATCAGATGTTAATCAGATGTTATTACCTCAACATGACGAAGAAAAATTGTCACCGGTTAAATCTGTAAATAAATCAATTGACGATTTGTTTGCTCAGAACAAATTGGAAGATTTTAGAAAAGATACCGAACATCCACAGCAGTTAATTAAACCGATTGCACGCTCGATATTTTCACCAAATCCACATGCTAAAGATAGTGATATTTTGGCAGATATTGATAATATCTTAGGAGATGGTTTTGGTATACCCAAAGACGAGGAAATGATTAAAGGTATCTTATTTCATTTTAGTTCAGTTGGTAGTTATATTATTTATATGTTGATAATTATTTATTTTATGAAGAAATTTTTTATAAATCATCTATTTTATTTAAAATATTAAGTAAAACATATTTTATTAAACGGATTAGGACTTTTTAAACGAAGTATTAATTTACACTTATATACGATTCTAATAATATAAGAAAAGTATTCGAAACATGTACTATATGAAAAATGAAAGATTTATGAAAAGAGATCTTTTTCGGGAAAGCACTTTTTAAATAAATACGGACAATATAAAATATTTGAGTAAAGGAATCACCCTATACCTCAATTACCTATGTATAGTTTGCTATTTATTCACTTCGAAACCACAAACGAATTAACACTAGTAGTTATTTAGTGCACTAGTAGTTTTATTTCTATTTATTGTTTTATTATAAGGTCCACTCAATTTTAATTGTGCTCCGCTGTTCAAAGAAGATTCAAAAGATGATAGTACTCGCGAGACACTCAACCTAATTGAGAAGTTGCGCATGGGTCTTAGCAAGAAATCGACAAATATGACAGATGTTAGCGATACTAGTTTACATCAAATGAGCGATATAGAACAGAAACATAATGATGAATCTATCGAGGCACGTTTAGGGTTTGATAAAGAAACAGTTCCTATTAGCGAAACAATTTCTGGTGTGTCTCCACATCACAAGAAGGATAATGATGACCAATTGTTGCAAGAATCAGGAAATAATATAGAGGTATGTATTTCTTACTTTCAATGGAAACCTTTTATTATTCAGTTTTGGGTTAGTATTTTACAATATCAATTATTTTTACTCACACAGAAGGATCTCATGATTGACTTTTTCTTATAACAATTGGTGTTAATCAGCTGACGTGCTTAACAATTAAGGATAGTATCTTATGTGTATATTTTTATGTTATTGTTTATTTTGTATCTTGTTTACTTTACGCACATTTTCCAATGAAGCCCTAAACTAACATGAAAATACAGTTTTCTAATCTGTGCTGTATGGAATACATTTGAATACTTGTTGGTTTAATTGATTTTTTTTCTTGTAATTACAAGTGTCTTGGATTACAAGTTGAGTTCAAATATTATATTTTACTGGAAACAAGTCACAAAATTAAACAGTGAAGTGCATTCGGTACACATTATAATAAAACGAGTATTGTATACTGTGGACATGTTCAAGATGTCTTAAGAGGATACCTATTTACATAAAACAAACACAAACACACTCGTGTGCACTCCATTTTAGAAAATTTATTATTTAACTTAGGTTATCATTCTTTTTAGAGTTTAGTGAGAAAAGTCGAAAATTTATTTTTATAAACAAGAGGTATTTACGTTGTCTGCTAAGATGTATGCTCTTTTAAATTAATACTAAGGTTACGAATTAAGAAATAACAGTAAGATTAAATTTCTCAAGTTTGATTTTCATAGAGAATTTGACACATTCATATTTTATTTTAGTTACGTTTGGATATTAATGAAGCGCCCAATTTCGATAAACCCCTGAACATACAAGGTGATGAGCCGACCAGTACTATTCTACCTGCTCTATGTGAGACTAATAAAGATGTACCTGATGTCCATAATAAACACGTAGACGTTAGTGCGCCTTCGGATGAACGATGGGTTCCACCTAGCGAAAATGATAATAATCAAAGTTCAAGTTATCCTAATTTGCAAGTAAGTATTTCATCTTATATTCGTTTCTTTAATTAAAATTTTAGTGGTATTAAACAATTTTGATAAAAATGTTATTGCAATAATAACAATTTTATTATAGGCAGATGTAAGTTACTTGAACAAAATTTTACTTTTTATTTATGTATGTATGGTAATATTACTTTAAGACGTAAATAACTATTATTTAATAATTAGGTAAATTAATTATGTAGAAAACTGTATATTGACGTTATGGAACATCAAATTGGCTTAAAAAAGATCATCAAGGAAGGATAGATTATTTCTGACATTGATGGTACCCTTCATCAATACCCTCTGTTATTCACTAAGCATCATTGCAATCAGTTAATGAAAACTCATCTCTTTGCTAAGTGCACCACCACCTTGGCTCGTTCAATCCAATTTGAAAATTGTGTTTATAGTTCACACGCGCATTATTATTGTATGATGATAAGGAACTTTAACAGTAAAAGTGTATCTTTTGTAATTAACATCTCTAATTCATCATTAAGTATTAAATTCTTAGGAATCACTAATACTTAGGGATGAATTAGAGGTACTAGTTACAAAAGGTAGACTATGATTGTTAAAGTTTCTTATCATACTCGTTTGTTGATATGAGTTGGCACCTTAATGGTTTAACATCAGGTGTTATTTCGTCATAACTGCATTCTGAAAGTTTATAAGATCTCTGTAATAATAAAGCATGTGTACATTATATAGACAATTTCCAAATTGGTTTGAACGAGCCAAGGTGGTGCAGTTGTCGTAAGAGCGATGAGTTTTAATTAACTGATTGCATTGATGCTTAGTGAATAACATTGGGTACTGACGAAGGCTACCACCAATTCCAAAAAATACATGCTCTTTTTCGGTCTTTTTTCAGGCAGTTAAATTTTCCAGAACTTCAATATGCAGTTTTCGAAATAATTAATTAACCTAATTATTTTCCTTTTTATGGTTACTTTGAAGATAATTATACGTTTTTAGGGAACTATTAACTTCAATAGACAAGACCCTTTTTTAATCTGTTATGTTTAGATCTCATTGATTTTTAAGAATTTGGAATCAAAAATTGCAATTGTCTTTTAATATAGTTATCTGCAGCAGGTATTAATATATTATGTTCTCTTTCCCCATCTACGTAAATTAGATTTTTCGCTTAAACAACCCAGCATCAATCGAAAGTGAAGCATACTAGGTTCTTGTTGCTTCTTGAAGCTAGTACTTACTCATGAACCATTTTAAAGAAGTATTTTTATTGGTTTCTTCCAATAAAAATACAATGTAGAATAGGAGTTGAAATCGTCATTCGAGTTATTAGTTTCTATTGAGGAATGTCGCAGGTCACCTGCTTGAAGGAGCTTAGTTCTCCATTTACCATTACTGCTTGTTTTCTATTCTGGAGATACGATCTAATAAGTTCATAGGCTGTACCTCGGCAGCCATAATGTTGAATCTTCTCCACAAATATTTGGTGGGGCATTACGTCAAATGCCTTAGTTAGATTACACATAATCGATGCGCATTTCTCATGATTTTCGATAGCGGTGTAAATGTAGTCACACAAATTAAGCAGGATTGAGTTGTTTCGTTTAGCAATGAAGGCATATTGGTGTGGTGTGAAGTAACCATTTTTCTCAAAAAACTTAATAATTCTACTAAGAACAGCTTTTTCAAAGATCTTGTTAAATATTGGGAGGATAGATATGGGACGATAATTATTGCAGTCCTTTCTATGTCCTTTTTTATATATTGGGACCATTTTAGCTAGTTTTAAAGCATCAGGAAACACTCCTTCCGAGATACACATATTAATTATGTTAGTTAGATGGGGCGCTGTACTATAAGCAATCATTTTTACAAGTTTATCACTTATTCGATATACGTCTACCGTTGTTTTGTTCTTTAGACCCCGTATCAGCATCATAACCTCTTCTACATTTACTGGTTCTAAGAATAAGGACTGAGCATGGTTGGTGATTATTGTGGCCGTATTGTTAGCATTTTTATTACTGTGGTTTCTGTTGAAGGCCTGTCCAACATTCGAGAAGTGGTCGCTAAAGATCGCGCTAAATGGTATCGAAATTGGGTTTATCCTATTTCGTCTCATGGTTTATAATATTCCAAATTATTTGGCTTGTGTTATGTGATGTTA
Source organism: Adranes taylori (assembly GCA_009867245.2). Lineage (NCBI taxonomy): Eukaryota > Metazoa > Arthropoda > Insecta > Coleoptera > Staphylinidae > Adranes > Adranes taylori. Next base: position 10,668 of record WYDF02298998.1, read on the forward strand.
GGATTCTACTTATATTGTGTTCTTTTCTTATATTCTCTGCTGACGTTAAGTATTTAAATTTATATTCTCCTAGCATGGATTGTGTTTCATTAGTTCCATATTGTTCTTGCAACCTCGGCATAAATATGAGATTTTCCTTCATTTTTCCAGTTCAGGCGATGTTTTTGGCTTATTGCATTTGTTACTGCGTACTGTTTTTATTGGGAAGTATTGGTCCAGGTGATTTGAAAAAATGTGAGAAATGTTTCAAACATTGCATTTGAGGTTGCATGTGACTAAAGATCATCTCAGCTACCATTGCAAATAGCGTTTTTAAACTATTCGCAGTTCTTTGCTGTGTATTGTCGCCTTTCTAATCCTTCATTTTCTTGATTTATGGATATATTCAGAGTTTGTAGTTTGTGGTCATTGATACGATAATCCAGAACATCGTTTCCTCAATAGCCTTCGAAATTTACGAAAATGTTGTCGATACAAGTTTGTGCATTTTGGTGGAAGCTTGTTGGTTTTTCGATTGTCCGATGGTGAATTATATTTGAAATTCATAAGCGAACATTTTTCCAGGTTTTATTGGTGTTGTATATTGAAACATTTTTAACTCTTTCGAAAATGTCACAAACGAAATTTTTAATCATATTACCGAACTAAATATTTTTGACTTATGTGTGTGAAATAAATATTGAAACTTTATCTAATAATTACAGTCTGCGGATTCTATATCCGCTCCATTTGTGCAATCGTTTGCAACAACGCAACCTTCATCGCTGATATCGTCCAACACCGATAATTCACAACAGCAACAATTAGACAGAAATGCAAATTCTTTCATTACAAAAGAACAGGAACATCAGAAGCATCACCATGAATCTCCTGCAATGCAAAATATAGAACAGCCCACTGATAGTAGTACGGCTTTAGTGCCGCCAACGAATTTCTTGGACTCAACCAATCCATTGGAATGTTCAATGCCATCTTTTGGCGGCACATCCGATTTACCTGCTACTGTTCAAACGAAATGGACAGCAGAAGCTACACATCTTTTACAGGTATGCTTAATGATTTTATTATATTTTTGCTAATTTTAATTTTTTTTATTTTAATTTTTTTATAGTAAATTTAAATAAAATAATATTTATTTATTTATTTATTACAATCCAACAATAACATATTATAAATTTATTTTAATACCACACTTATTTAAAGTGTCAATTTACAGTTACTGTTTAATTAATAATTTAACTAAAAAAAATCACTTCCTTTCTAATAGGCTCGCAAATTGAATTCAAATTCTACAACATCCCCACAACATTCACAAATCGAAGAGGAATTACTCAAACGTCAACAAGAACAGGACATTTTGAAAGCTGCAATGGAAATGCAATATCCGTTCTCTGCTAACACTTTAGATCACACATTTCCCGCTTTTTCGGAAGCTTCACAAATTACTTCTGCACAATGGCAAAAATTGGTAATGTTTTCAAATATTTATAAATTTAATATTGTAATACATTGTTACATATGATTTAACTTTTCTTACATTTCTAGTAGTAAGTATTATGAGAAGCTTTATGCTATATTGGAACATTTTATTGCATATAAATATGGTTGATGAAGTTTTTGCTTTAGTACCTTACATATACCTCTTATAATTATTAAACATGTGCCTCTTAGAATAAATCAAACTAATTATAAATATCTGCTCGGATTTACAAGCTCAATAATTTACAAAATCAAAGTAAAGATAAGACGATGCAAATATAGCTTTTTCATAGATAAACTTCATTCATGTGATCATTTTCACACCTGTCACATTTTTTTTCAACAATCCGATGGAAAGGCTCGAGAAATCTTGTTTGGCTTAATCTTATTCTACTAATAGATACAATTTCCCGAGTGCATTTTTTAATTATGCGTGTAATTGATAATAATTTCAACCCTTTGCGATATTTATTAAAATATTGTTTACTTTTCTGTATTTATAGGAAGCATCATCTTTGGGTTTATTTCCTCCTGGTTTGAATGCACAGCTACCGTTTCCTTCACATAGTACAGGTTCAACGGTAGCCGCAATTTATCCTCATCAATCAACTACATCGTCTACATTTGATACATCTGCAGCTGATATGAATGTCCAATTCAATCAGCAACCTCCTCCCGTAACTGTTTCTACACATTCTGTGATATCACCTGCCGCCGAATATACTATATCAATTAAACCAGTGGTAATGGAGCAACATGTTATGCCCGATATAGTTAGTAATCAGCAATCTATAGCTTCACATTTCGTCGAAAATGTGAGTGCTCAAACACAAGCGCTTCATCAGCAATCTGTACAAAGTCAACAACAACAGGCGCCGCAACAGTTGGCTCCTTGTACGGCCGCATTTACATCATCGCAACACAATATGGCACTCACAGCTACGATGGTCAACATGCCTTCTACAGATGTAACAACACCCGTTACAGCTGAAGGTAAGCGCAGAACTAATTTAATTGAACTGTTTCTCTCGTCTAATTTTGAAGATTGTTAAAATGATTTTGTTATATATGAAGTTATTAAATGATTTTTATGGAAGTTGAGGTTATTGGAATACATGTATTGCAAATTCACAGATGCATCGATTATAAATGAGGACTAAAAAAACACTTTTTACGCTGTTTTTATGGAGGGAACTTGTTTTACAATGTTGCAAATTATCAAATTCTAATGTCCTCTTAAACATTTTTTTAAAGAAGATCTGTATTCTCATAGAAGTCCAGTAATTAATTGGAATATGATCAAAGTTTTTGAGGTGTATGTTTATTTAACATAAACAAGGTATACGTTTATGTAAAAACTATTTTATATAAAACTATATTATTATTTAAACTGTATTTACTATATTATTAACCATATTCAAATTTTATTTTTGTTTTCTTACTATGAAAATAATATTTACAGGAAAAGAATTAAATAAAGAAAGTTTAATGGCAGTAACGTCCCTGGAAGATTCGATTCCAGAACTCGAACCAAACCTACCTTTAGCTGAACCTCCAACGATATCCGACCTGGAGTCAACGACTACTACCACACTCGATATTCACAGTACAATAAATGTAACAACGAACGTACCATCAACAGCTGCATGTCTCTCTGCGGTGAATACACTAGATCAAGCACTTGCAGCAGCAGGAACTCCCACAACGCCATCTATGACTAAACATCAACAAACACCTACATCTGTAGGCACACCTGCCACATGCGGTGGTGATACACCTCTATCGACTGTAGCTACAGCTGGCGAGTCACCTGCAATAACAGCTTCTTCGGGTTTAACTCCCAATCAGAGTTCACGGACAGTAGAACCATCTCCCAATCGGAGTAGTAGAGTCGTAGAACCTTCGCCAAATCCGTCAGTTAAATCTAATTCATCGATGAGTGGCAAGAAGTCTCCTGCTAAACCAACCAGATCATCTGCGAGAGTTTCGCAGCAGCAACAACTATTGGTAAAAAAATATTTTTCATCTTGCTTGCTTTGCTACCCTTCACATAGTTTATTGAATAATTTTTTAAAGAGGATTGGATAATTATTTGCCTGTTTTCTTTAGCAACAACAACAACAACAGCAACAAGCCAAATCACCAAGTAAATCGCCTGGAAAAAGTCCGCGCCAACACGATTCATTTGGATCTACTCAGCGCGGTCCCAAAAACGTATCAAACAAGCGCGGCTCGTCGACGTCAACGCATCATATGAGTAGCGGTCGCGGTTCTGCACATGCGCAAGGTGGCCGAGGGCGAGGCCGCGGACGGGGCAGGGGTCGTCCACCACCCTTTCATCCGTCTATACATCATCCCTACAATGACGGTTATTACGATTTCCATAATACGACCATTCATAATAAACTTGTCGGTACGGTTTATGATCTCGATTTTGACGAAGACATATCGAGCGAAATGGGTGATTTAAGAACAATGAGGGAAAGGCGAAAATCCGCTGATCTGTTGCATCACGTGAGTTATTTTAATTGTTTTATGTACTTATATTACAGAAATAAAGGGCTGCAGAAATAAACACTTGAAGAATAAAGAATCTTTCAAAGATTTTGTATTTTTTATTGAATATTTTACATTTTAGCATAATGAGCGTGGTAATGCAACGCATTCATATCTCCGTGAAATGAATCAGGATTCGAAGTACAATACATCGCGCAATCGTACCATAACATCAATGCATCATCGGCCGTCTTCTCAACCCGATGATGACGAGGAAGGAGAGGAAGAAGAGGACGAGGAAGAGGAGGAAGAAGACGAGGACGAGGAAGAAAACGAGGAAATAGAAAATACTCCCATCGCTTCCTTGGTGAGTACTAATCAATATCTAAATTTAATGAATTCATTTTTATTCAGAACGAGTATTTACATCATCTAGCTAGATATGACGAGAAAAAAATGTTAAAAGTGTTAACAACATATGTATGATTGAAGTATTTACTTTCTTTGTTGTTTATATTGGGGTTTTTACTGTTTAAAAATCATTGTTACATATTTATTAGCACTCTACAACCTCATCAGTGTCATTACACCACAGGCGAAGTACTGCGAACAGTGCTGCTTTACTGGGAGGTATAACTGATGCTCTTGGTCATTCGGATGATCATGACAGTAGCGCATTGACGAAATCTGTATCTTCATTTCCCAAAACAGTTGAACCTGTACTGCCTGGCCCGGTTGATATGAGAACATACAGTAGTGTTACTACTCAAAGGTAAGTCTGACCTTACTTTTTTGTTCACGGTATTTATTTTGATGTCATAAAGTTATTTGGAATAATGATTTTTGTTCAAATATTTTTTTTAATAGGTACGACGATCCACAACAATTTAATGAAGCTAACTTATTGGGTGCTTTTGGTACCGGAGCTGCCGATCGTCCTGCACACGACGACCTTGATGAAAACTTTGAGAACGAACTTCAGAGCGCTTTAACTGCTAGTCTCAAGAAACCACAACAGGTACAACAACAGCAGAATCAACAGCAACCGTTACAAACTGTACAGTCTGCAACCGCGCCACAGACACATACGCACTTGCAAGAAACAAATCAACGACGTAGTTCCAAATCACCAAGAGAGGCTACAACAAGCGATGATGTAGAAAATGCAACTGGTCATTCTCAGGAATCAAAATCGATTGCTGACGAGATCTCGTTTGAAACACTTAAGAAGCAACATCAAAGTAGATCTGAATTGTCACCAGTAACGACGCCTGTATCAACAAATCCTGTGCCGCAACATACTGTGACTCCTATAACGGATGATCAAGTGAGCCACTTTAATTGCAACATGATAATGATTCTGAAGATACACAATTTTCTAGAGAATACTTTTTAATCGCTTGTTTTGATATAAGTTTGATATTTGATTTCATACACGAATGTAGCACGATTCCACTGTGAACTATTCCACTAGAAATGGCATTTATAAATATTGCTCAGACTAGATGAATTAGCAGCAAATCTATTAATTTTTGTTTATTTCTTTGGATGCATTTTCTGATCAATATTTTTATGCATTCTGGTTAATATACTGCTTAATAATGGTTCTACGCATTTTTTATGAGATTTAGGAATGCGTTTGCGCAGACCTTATGCTGGTTTATTTTTAATGCCTCAATTGCATCGGTGCTGGGGGATTCGACCCATAAGAAGTCACTGTCTAATAAACCTTGTCTTCCTTGGCGCTATTATCCCCATTGAAGTGAGAAAAATCTTACTGCGTATATATTTTATATCTCGCATTTTCATCTATTTTAGTGTTTGAGCTAGCTTCTTTATTTTTCATTACCGTTACTTCAAAGTCACATATTTTCTATACCATTCCTTTGTTTATTATTTATTTATTTTATTTATTTATTTATTAACGGGATCATCCCCTTTACAAAGTAAAACGTATTAGAATATAATTTGATATGAACGAATACAAAAACAAAATATTGTAAAATAATAAATGTCATGTATGACAAAATGATATACGGTAATATGATAATGTTGTAAAATGAAATATAAAGTGATGTAAAAACTGTTAAAAGGTATAAACCAATGATAGAACCAGCATAAACAGGTTTTTAAACTGGAATTGTGAATTGAGTAATATAGTATCCTCAGCACCAATGTTGTCAGTGGATATCTAACGTTTACATATATAATTTTAATGAGTTAAATTTGATAAAATCTGAATTAAAAGTGTCGATATCCACGGGTAATGTTTTGTATAAACGCATTATTCGTGGCAGCGCACTAAAGCGCATATAACTAGTTGAGCAGTTACTTTGAAATGTATTTCAGACAGAAGGGATAACAGTTAACGATGCCGTTAAGAAACTTGTGTAGAAAGCACAAATTTCTATGATCCCTTCCTAATGAAAGGCTTGCCATATTCAATGCGTCTAGCATAATTTCATCACTCTTTTCTTTAGAAAAACCTAGCCTGTATTTCATAATTTTTAGAAATTTGTATTCCACCTTGTTTAATGAGTATTTGAAATTTCCAATGTGAAGACCATATAACACTTTAACTTTCAAGCAGAGGTCTAACTAAAGACACATACATGTGTTTGAATGTGAACGGGCTAAATTTTTCCGCAAAACTACTGACAAACCCTAAGGTTTGTAGACTTTTACTCGTGATATTGTTTATTTTATATGTTTAGAGTTCATACGATTGTTGAACGTGATCCCGAAACTTTTTCTTCAATCAAAATCAGCAAGTCAGTGTTGTCAAGCTTATATGTAGGTTCCATTATTACTCTATTCTTACTGAAGGATATTACGGCACATTTATTAATATTAAGGTACATATAATTTACTTGACACCAGTTACTGAAGGCATTTAAGTCAGATTGTAAGTTTTCTTGATCCTCAGAGTTTTCTACTATTCTAAAAAATTTTAGGTCATCGGCGTACAAGAGACATTCCGAGTAAGATAATGTATTACTTATGTCATTGTTGAATAGGATTAATTATGGCAGTCATATACTTGACAGTTATCTATAGTTTGTAAAGACGGTTTGGTGTATGTGATCTTTCGCTTTGAAAGTTGTATAGATCTCCTCGCATAAATTATTTGCATTCAGGTTGCGCTTTTCTTTTGGTTTGAATGTTTTGCCACTTCCAAGGTCTAATTGTTTTCTATTCACTTTGCGATAAGGCGGTTTTTTTCAATTTTAAAACAATCTCCCGTCGTGATACCATGGAATGATCATTATGCGTTACGATATCTACCTATGTCTAATTTTTTCTCTTTTTATGAAAATTACACGTTAAATACAAACCCGCTTTTTGTAGTTGACATCAGTGACATGATCTGGAACTTTATATAGGATTTCATAGTTTTTTTGTTTTAATTTTTAACATATCAATTTGAATAAATAGTTTTTTGCATCTAAGCAACTATATAATTGGATTTTACTATATAATTAGCAACTATATAATTTCGTTTAACGTACTAAATAAATTATGTAAATTATTATTTACTAAATGTTAGATATGCCAGAATTGATTTTTTTTATTGCAGATGACACCAGAAGTATCGAACATTAAAGTATCCTTATCAGATTCAAGAAATCAGCTCAAAGTTAAAATTAAAGGACCAATCGCCAATTATACTTCGACAGTTGCTCCGTTGCCGCCCGTTTCTGATACCATAGCACCGATTCCTGTAGTATCAAATAATGTTTTCAGCAATTCTTGTGCAGGTAAATATAGTTTAGATAGATATATTTTAGCTATATATCACAGATGGTAGTCCAAGTGATGTTCCACTCCAGATCTTCCAAATTTCACAAAAACTTACAAGGTGACAAAAGTTATCTATAATCATTTTAGAATACATACGAACGTGTTCTGTAAATTTTTAGTTCGAAGGAAACTGAGCAATATTTAAAGAAAACTATATTCATTTTGTTAGTAACCACCGGTGATTCAAATACATTTATTCTGTCCTTTAAAACATTTCTTGAAACGACAAGAACATTGTTTTTGAGAAAGCGGCTGAAATTCATCTACTACCTCTTGCACTTGAAAACTTCTTACTAGAAAAATGTCTTGTAATAGTTTTATTTTTGTTATTTTTGGGGTTCTGCCTTCTGAGTACTTTCTTCTTCATCGTTATAGACATAAATTCTTACAAAAACTATATGCCTATCCCTACTAAAAATAATTATCCCTACTAAAAAAACTTACAAAAATATGCCGAATGCAGAACTACATAGAAAATGAAGGAAGGAATCATGGCACATTGCCTACGATTATTTCGGCAGTTTCTCTCACAATATTCATATAATTACATTTTCTGCTTGTTTCAAATCGGATTCAGTTGTTATTTTTAATAGATCTACTTAAAAACGAGTTGAGTATTCATTCATGTACTTGCTAACTGACACTACGTCAGTACAAACGTATTGAATGTTTTTACTCTTTTTAATATGTGATTTAAAGTAATAACGTAATCTCATATTTAAGGTATTAATTCAGGAACGTCAACAAATCTTCGTCGCATGCGTAAGAAAGAATTACTTCGCCAATATTGGACGCAAGATATGAATATGGATGATCCGATCGTGCCCGCCTTTCAGGGCGGCAATACAAGTGCTGCGGTGGTTGGCGCCACTTATGTACCACCTTCTACGATTCCCACAACAATGCCGATGAGTCGAACGATTATTACAATACCAAAAGCGGTTGCATCAATGACCTCAATACCAACAAAAGAAGATTATCGGGACTATCGTTCGAGTCTCGACGATAACATCTACGAGCCATCTAAAGTACGAAAGGAAAATAAGGCCCGACTTGGTGGGCTTAGTCGAGAATTGAAACAATTAGATATTGTTATGGATGATGGTTTAGGTAATTTGATATTGAATATTCTTTTGAGATTCGAGTCATATATGCATAAGAAGATTTATTCTAATAATCTTTGCAAATTTACACAATGCGACGTATTATTAACTGAATCTTCATTACAAATAGAATATTTCTTCTAAGGTTTGATCTTCATTACAACTGGCCTAACTAAAATTAGTATTTCAATGGAAGTCGAAAATTATGAACCCGATAATTTGTTATTAGAATTTATTAGAAGATAATTTGTTTTTATCCCAGAAAGCGCACACAGAAAAAGTATATAATTGGGAAATAAATGTAGAAATATACAATGATTAATATAAAATCAATAACTAGAAAATAAACGTTGACTTGTTTCAGGTGGCTATTTAAAAATAGATTAATTTAAAAAAAAATTAATTCTTAAAAAAAATGTCGAAGTGCAATTTGATCCTCCTGGTCTCAAGTTATAATGAATTCAAAGACCAAAAGTGTAGTACATATATCAATAGCGATGAACCACAACATTACCAAAATAGCAGGGATCGGGACAGGTATCGTATTATACTATGCCATGTGTGAGTTGAGAATTAGATGTAGTATCGGAAGTCTGGGTACAAACAAAACACTTTACTAAAACGTGCTACCGGAACCGGTGAGGCATATCAACCACAATCTTCTGTAAACCATATTTTATAAAGCACCTTATCATAACTGCACCCGTAATATTAGCTACAAGGCGATGCTGGAAATACATATAAGCAAGGAAAGTTCAGAGCGATTGGAAAATATGCATAATTATGACACACATCAAAACATTAATTATGAACTCCACAAGTACGAGTTAGCAACATGAAATTTCCTAGGTGGGGTATGAAGTGATATAAAAAATGTCCACTATTTTGCATCTGATTATGTATGTGCATAGGTAAATAAATATATATCTTAATGTGTGATTTATTTTTAACAGGTATCTGTGATTCTATGTCAATGGAACGTCGCCGTAGCATTGGCTCTAATAGTAATAGTGGTCTCGATACGTCCAGCGGATCAATTTGCAATCCTCTTAGTTTTGTTAATAAGCGTCGTGGTCGACCGTTACGACCCACTATGACATCCAATCAACAATCTGCTACGATACCATCAATATCACAGACACTACAACAACAACCCCAAATACAGCCTCAAATAGATCATCTGCAGCAGCAACAACAACAGCAGCAACAAGAGCAAATATCAACAATAACTCAAACGACACCGAAATTAAAGATCAAAATTAGCGCAAATAGTATAGTTAGTGGTAACAAAATCGATGAAAAGAGAGACAAAATTAGGCCTCCCAAGAAACGGTTATCGTCTGTTGTTAAACCTAGTGTTGAAGATCTGAGACGAGAAAGTATGAAATTCAGAAAACAGGTATGTAATTAAATCTCTCTTCGCTTAATGTTTTGTATTTTTAATGTCCGTTAAATTTCTCTGATCGTTTTAATTGCAAGTACTTTGCAGCCTTCATGTAGATATGTAATTCTTTGATTTGGTGTTGATTTTTTTTCACATCTTTATTTATAACCCATATATTGTTTTTTCATTCTTTGGTTAACTAATTATATATCTTCTGACCAGTGAATATCCTATTTGATAAGTTTGTGATCAGGTATTAAATTTTACAATCTGCCTTTTTTGTTTTTATTTATTATTTGGAAATGAGCTTTTTTTTTTTGTAAAGGTAATAGATTAAAATATGATGCTTGATAGATGCATTGGTTACAAATACTGAAAATAAATTGACATATATTTAATTCTTTCTTATTATAATTTAGGTAATGGCCGATTTCGGCGAGAAACGCGAAAAGGTGAAAAAGAATAAAAAAGATAAGAAGAGTAAAAAGAAAAGGAAACAGGAAGTTGAAATAATTCAAAAAGAGGGCTCTTGCGCTCCGAAACTTATTATTAGGTTAGGCAAAATCCCAAGTAGCACAAGTACGAGTAGCAGTAGTAGTAAAAGTGGCATTCGGACGTTACACAACGCGCAAAAAGTATCAACGGATAATATTAGAACTAATTACACGTTAACGAACTGTATTGACGTTAAACGTAATATAAGTAGTGAACGTAATATCAGTGCGAATAACAATAATAACATTAATAATAATAATAATAATAATAGTAATAGTAGTAATAATAATAATAATAAAACAAGTAGTGATGGTGAAACTAGCGTTTTGCGTCTAGTGCGGACTAACAAGTTGTCTCCATTAAAATTGAAATTATCGCGGTGTCAGGAAGGCACAGGCTATGTGATGAAAAAGGGACCCGAAATATCAATGACACAAAGACCAAGGCCGCAACTACAATCGGAGCCTCTTCCTACAGTCGTACCGAAACATCCGCCAACGCAACGTCGTGCTGTCGTGGCGTCCGCCATTGATGAACCCATTATTGAGGCACCTTTATTGGCTAGTGGTGCAGATGTCGGTGATCCTTTAGGTTAGTTACACACTTTTTCATTACGAATAGATGATCAAATTATTTATGCAATAAACAATACGCTCATGATAAATTAAATATACGTGATTCAAGTAAATATAATTCATTTACAGCTAAAATTATTTGGTCTAATGGGATATATAAGACACATAACTTGGTAATAAGTGGCGAAGAGTAGTAAAGCTGACTTTGTACTTAGAATATGTTTAACTGATACATCATATGCAAAGTATGGGGCTGTATATCATATATCAAAGGCTTCTAATCTTTTTATCGTGTTTTAAGTGTGAAGGCTTCAGAAAATATCTAACACCTTACTACGATTATAGACCTTTTATTATATTTTTGACAGTCTTCCCTTTATCCATCGGAATGTTCTTTTCCATTTTATACCGAAATCCATAAGGTAATTCAGAGTTAAATTTTACTAAAAATGTTACAAATTGTTTTTGCAAATTTTGAACATCGATTAAATATAAATAAAATATATTTTCATCAAAAATGTCTTCAAAGAAATGCCTGAGAAGTAAATTGTGGCGAAAATACACCTTTCTATTGCAATTGAAGTAAAAATACAATCTATCGCAATTGAAATAACAATTTTTCATATTGGTTGTGTTGCGGTCTAGAAAAAATATAGTACCAATTTGTTCCTTGACTCATACACTCGCCATTACGAAGCTTGTTCTCAAGCCTACTTGCAACTGCCTAGTTACAACACAAGCTTTGACGCAAGAACTTTTTACATACAAAAAAAGAAACAGGTGTCATGATATGGAGTCAATAACTTGGTTACATTGCAATGCAATTCGGATTGACCATGGTACTAATCATTCAACCATGAACAAATTACTAACCAATTATAATAAACAATATTACACCAAAACATTTTTTTGCATAATAATTTATTTATATAATAGGTGATCCACTAATGATAGATGAACCACCAGTCCAAACAATCGACCATCCCGATCTGGTTGAAGTGGATCCCTTAGCGACCTCACCGAAATCAGCATCCGTTGGTGCGACAACAGTTAACACATTTTCGCCGACAAGGACCGATGACTACACGGGCGGTAGCGACGCGGAAGATAATAAACTCTCTTTAGCGTCACTGACTCAAGTAGGCGCATCACTCAAGATGGATGCTTCGCAAAACAACTCCAACAACAACAGCGGTAATAACGAACCAGTGCAACGGATCAAATTGCAGAGGTTGCCATTGAATAAGGGTTGCGAGGTCAGATGATCTTTGGACACAGAACTTATGAGAGGACGGTTTGTATATAATGATGTATAGAATTTTTATTAGGTAATTATTGTTACTATGTATGTCCGTTAATGATATTATTATATTAAAAAACAATCCGATTTATAAATGAAATAATGTTGCGCCTGTGTTTGATATAGTATGAATGTGACCGTAAGTGGTAAAAAACTAATGATTTTTGTATTTTTATTTATATCAGCACAAGTTTACACATTTTTATTATTTATTTATACACTAATATATACACTATAAAGTTTAATTTCCAACTGAAAATATATGTTTCAAGGCAATATTTTTAACTACATATATGCTAACTGATTTATATCATTGCACAAGTTTTGAGCTTCCAACCTATATATTCGAGTTTTGCTTACTATCCTTAAAAATAATTATGAACCAATTGGACGGATCTTGCATTAGTAATAATAATTGAAGGTTCAAAGTACTTGCTCCAAAGTATTTTCAATTGTTATTACTAATGAAAGATCCATCCAATTGATTCGTATCACAATTACTCCAAAGTACTTTGAACAAGTGAACAATTTGCCCCTGGAGTGATTGGAGACTTTGGAGTAATTGCTCCCAAGTACTGTGAACCTTAAATTGTTATTACTAATGGAAAATCCGTACAATTGGTTCATATCACAATTACTCCAAAGTACTTTGAACCTTCAATTGTTATTAAAAATAATTATTTAATTTAAAAATATTTTGTTCCAAGGTGCACTTAACTGTTTTAAATGTTATATCACTAAACACTGAATGCTATACAAATTTTAGAAGTTTAATGTTGACAGCATATATAACCGAGGAATAAAAGGAATATCCTAATATTTAATGTTTATTCCTCTGCTTTTTTTATATTAAAAAGAATGCATGGGTAAAAATGTGAACTCTGTGTTAGAAAATTGAACATATGATGAAAAGATTAAGCACTCGTTAAATGTTATAATTGAAACTAATATTTTCCTGTAAATATTTATCATTTAATAATAATAGTAAATTCCGTAGATTATGAGAGAAGAATTACGTAGATTATGTCGTAAGCCCTAACTGTGTAAGCCCGAATTGTATAAGCTTTAACAACACATCAAATCCTACCAGGAATAGTAGAGCAATGATAATTGATTTATTTAGGGCGTAGTCAAAACTAATAAAATGTTATTTGTGGGGTTCCAATAAATTCATACACTAATAAAAATAAACAGTGATTTATGGAACCTTGCTTTATTAAAACCAAGATTCAATCTTAGTAAAGCAAGTACCGTCCAAGAATTAATAAAATATAATCATAATAAAACACCGTTGGCTTTAAAATACTTTATTAACAACAAAATAATGTATTTTTCATGCAACGACAATTATTGAGGATGTATGAATTTTGCCAAATAATAATACAAATCTGCTTAAGATTTATTTTATCTACATAAATGTTAATACGGATACAACATAATTTTCTTCCGATTCGAAAATAAATAAAACAACGAGCAACGGTTCTGATTTATTAGATTTGCATAAAGGTTTATTTTCCAACAAAAAACTTCAGTCTCAACTTGGTAAGTAAATATAAAAACTAGTAAGCAACGTCTAAATAAAAGTTAATTGGTTGTTAGCTTGCGGTTGAATGAAAATTAGTTACATTGAATAAAATTCTTTATTCAGAATAAAATTAAAAGAACTTAAGGTGTTTCAATTTCTTAATCAAAGGTTTATAATAAAATAATCGTCTACTTACATCTGAACGTCTGTCATTTTTTCACGACAACAAAAACAATAATAAGAAAAATACAAGTAATTTTCAAGTCGGCTTACCACGTCATGGTTCGTGCCAAGTTCGGTAACAGTTGGTGCATCTCACTTCTGCCTATTAAAAGTCTACTACTTAATTTATTTGTTCCATTATCTCTTTCTAACAACATGAACAAAAAACTCATTCGCGTAAAAAGACTATTTTCTCTTCCCCTGGTTTCTAGTTTCTTGCGTCGTGGCTAGATTACCCTTCATCTACAAAGTAACACCTGCGTCCTGACCATTACGCGTGTCTATTTTTCAGATAGAATGAATCTTTGTATTTTATTCCGAAATTAATTTCTGAAATTATACTGATGGATTGTAGCATTATTTTATGGAATTTATTGATTTTAACGATTTCCTATTATTTAGAGATTATACCCTTTGATCATTTAAAATATCTAACATCTCTACAGTAGAATCCAAAGAATTGAATTCGTCTAACATTTTTGTCGTTACAATATGAACACATAGATAAATAAAAATTATTTTATAATAATTTTTAGTTTCTACCTATTGAAACATGTAAGTTCAAGTTTTCTTTGCCATGACACTCAACAGAGAACAAAAAAAGGATGACTACAATAGTAAATTATAAAACCAAAATTTATCATTTTGTCGTTTACGCATCTGCTTCTATGATTTTGACCTTATATAAAAGTGACGAAGGTATAGATGAGATACCTGAAAAAATAATGAAAACTTCCGATTTTCCGAGATTCTTTGGAAAGCAATACGCTCTGGTTCTATAATGCAGACAAATATTTTTTCAAATATATGGCTATTCCTATGAATTTGCCAAGCGACTAAATCATTTTGGATGAAATTTTATGTGCAAGCGTATTAATATTTGTTACTGCCAGATTTCTAGAGCGAATTTTTGTTAAAATTCGACAATTTTTTAGGAACACATTTTACATTTTAACTTTTGATTTTCTTTAAAATGATATCCAACTTATCATAAAACTTAAATAATTTACTGGATGTATCCTGTACGTTATTAAAAATTTATAATAGCCATTTAGATTTCAATATCTAGATAATACTAGAAACATTTTATGAAAACCGTATTTGCAGTAAATAGATAAACTTTTGCTTAATGTAGTTTATATAAAACTTCTAATTTATAGTATATGAAATATGGGGTAGAACTCCATTATAATTTCATTCTGGGGAATTATTTCTGCCCAAGAGACATACATATCTATTTCATTTGAAACTGGAAGCTTAATCTTTTGCAAATAATATTACATCATATTACATCAAATAATCTTAATTAACGAATCTTATTATAAAATTTAAAAGCAGGCCTCTTTAGGATAATTTCAAATATTCTTTGTATTTTACATTTTTGTAGCATACACTTTTTGGTTTTCACACATTTTATGTTATATTTGGGTTATATAACAGCAACTAGTCGTATTCAATTTTGAATATGTTATTTATTGCAAGTTTTTTAATATGTTAATTCTTACAAAGTATATTAATCGTTTTACAATTTTAGTTCAAATGGTAGCATACAAAAATCATTGATTTTTTAGTAAGAAAATTTTGAATGTGAAGATTATTGGGTTGTACAGATTTTAGCATAATTTTTTTGGCGTATTCCATTATTATTGTTATTTTCTTGCCTTAGATTTTCAAAACAAAAATTTAACATGTAGAGGACACAGCTTAGATTATAATTTTATATAAAATAAATTGTTAATAATTAGTAAAAAAGTCTTATTCGTCGTAAAAAAAGTCATATTGAATTCTTATTCTAAATATCACATTTTGTATTTTTTAAATAAACCGCAATTGATTATTAATCAAAAACAAGATTAATTAAACAAAATAAAACAAGTTTTCATGTTTCGTACACGTAGTCATTTTGTTACAGTTTATCAAATGAACTTGAATTTTTTTCATTTTTTGCTTACGGAGTAACAGCTGTTGTCCTCTGTATGTTTAAATTAATCTTAAATTATTTACATTTTCGATGTATATATATTGTACTAATAAGTGTCGATGTTTTCACATGACGAGCAATACTCAGAACGTCAAATGAAAGTATAGAAAATCGACAAAAATAGAGAAATAATGTAACACGTGTTGATCCATTTTTATGGCGTTTTATTTCTTCTAATGTATTTAACATCTATGTTTACAAATTGAAAACGTGAGGAAAGTATTACAAATATTGCAATATTTGAGTAAAAGATTGTCTTTTTTCTACTTTTAGTACACAGATTATTAGCTACTTGCTCTAGGCTAAAACTTACCAAGCAGTGGGGTATGCCTCTGTTGCGAGCATAGTGAGATATCAGCGGGGGTGAAAAACAGATTTGAAAAATTTTAAGATACAAAAACTTCAAAATCGAAAAATAAAGAACAAAACCACTTCTGCCTCGAACTGCTACTAGTTGCTTGAGTTGCTGGGAGTCTTTAAAATCTTATTCTGTTAAAGTATCTTAGTTTACTGTTATATAGTTACTGTGAATGTTCCATCCCACTGTGTTTAAACACATATTAACTGTTTTTATACGTAGTGCTAACAGGGCATGTTTTATGGTGTTGTTATATTTTACTCAATATTTATTATGTCTTAATTCAACAACACTCTTCGGGTCTTTGGCAACAAGCTATTCTATTTTACAAGCTAAATCTATGTCGCTTCTTTTGTCGTTTGAGGACGCTGAGAACTCATTGGTTACTTTTAGTTTAAGGTAATCGTGCTTTTCCAAAAACATTTTTAGTTTTTGACAGTCGTGTTAAGTTGAAAATGTTGCACACACATATCAGAGGAGTCTGAAAAACTAACGCTTTTTATATGGAGTGCAACTAAAATTAAAGATCACATTTGGGAATAATGATTTTTCCACTAGATATTATATCGTCTTTGAACAACCATTTGTGTACTAAGGTATACAAAAATTTCTAAAGAAGTGCACTCACTGATGGAGTGAACATAAGTATATATATAATTTTAAACGTTTATTGTTAAATTAGAATTGAACTGATTTGATTTATTCCTGATATTTTATGAAACAGTAAGAAATATCTTATAAGACATTTGTGTTCGGTAATGTAAAAAAACATTACTAAAGAAATGATAGAAACCTTACAACCGATGCAAATTTGACCAGTGTGTATTATTGCGAAATCCAAGTCTGTAAAATAATCATTCTAACATAATATTACATTAGCAAATGTACGCAGAAAAACAATAGAAAATGACAAAGATCATAACTATAAATAAATATTACCAGATGCATAAATCCATTAACTATTATTATGGATTTATTAGGAAAATAATTTATTATGAAAATGAAAAATAAATTTGTATTGAATGAAATAGCAAAAGAATCAAATGGTCTATCATTGACCTTCTGGTGAGAAGAGAATTTACGAACATATAATAACGTACTCTATAAATCGCTTACCCATAAATCCCCCAGCCACCATAGTTGCCTACGGCACGGTCAGCTCCGTTCTGCGGCCGCACTTGACTACAACAGGGAATAATGAACTTTTGAATTGGCCCACGAATTTGGCAACTCATGAATCCTCCGGTCCCTATATGGAACTGGTCGCTCGTGACTCAATTTTGGGAGATTACTAACAGGGCAGCCTGGCAGGGTTTGCACACCAGACTGCCTTGAATTTGCATACGCGCGAATTCGCCAACCTATAAATCACCCGGTCTTCATATGCGCTCTTCAGTAACTCTTGGGAAATTTCTAGCTAGCCTGCATATTTTAGTTTTTCCCCATTTTCATCCTGTAAATATTATTTCGAAACAAAGACACTTCGACTCTACAATACAAGCCCTGTCTGTCTAACGATATAACGCATGGATTTGTACGTTTTCACAGTCGAGAAAAAGGTACAACGGAAGGAGCTAGCAAATCTCCTTTTTTTCCCATTTTTCTCGAAAAGTATAAAAGTTATCGATTTATCATTATTTTTTCCTCCAAATGAATGCAATTTGACTTTTTTAAATTTCCATCATTTAATTGAAATTGACAATCTCTTAAATTGCAATTTTATGCAATGTCACAGAACTCCGTACCTATTTTATGGTGTCAAATTTTGTAAACTGTATATTTTTAACCTTGTAGGGAGCTGCCATTTTCTTAAGAAGCGCCTGTATAGGACCCTTCCGGTTTTTTCATTTTTTCATAAGTTGCACGCTTTT
>WYDF02299010.1:0-15709 GCA_009867245.2 Adranes taylori
ATATGAATGACACAGGGTTTCGTATTCAGCTTTAACGACATTACTCGATCATTGATTGGTTCGTAGCCTAACACGAAGTTGTTGATTTTGTTGGATATCGCTATACCGACTCCGTGGATGTTCGCTATGTCAACCATTTTGTATATATTGATTGTTTAATAATAAAAGCTATGCTTCGTCTTTTTTTTTTTGTTTTGCGACCCCCGATTTAATGTATAATCTTAATATCGTCTTCAGTGGCTAACGATTTTGATATGCTTAATTTGAAACAACTCTTGCTTTGAATCATTACATAAATTTGGGCATTACAAGGTGATTGTTAAATTCTGGGCCACAAATTCTATTAGTTCTTTCTATAAACAAGACGGTATAAACAAATTAGTTTGTGTAAACACAAACTTGCTATCATTTTATAAAATCATCAGATATAATAATTATTTAGATCATAAAATCATATAATTTATAGGATCATGTTTTAGCTGACATATCTGATTAAGATCTTAAAGAGAAATAAATTTGTCTGGGCTATAATAAATATTAAAATTTATAATTATTTGCTTTTGTTTTGCGTGCCAACAGTTCTTATCGGAACTTAAATTTATTGAAATTAAAAAAAAGCTTATCAAACATGTTAAAAATGTATCTCATCCTTGTTTATATTAAGTTTGTTGGACATGAAATATCGTCTTATAATCTTAAAATTAAAAGCGTGCGACTCGTGAGCAAATGAATATACCTGAAGAGTCCTATTAATCACCTTTAAAACAAAATGACAGTTCCCCCGACAATTTTTTAAATGTACCATTCGCAAACTTTGACAGATGATAAAAATGCGTACATTTTTTATTAAAACAAGGACATCAATGTCGGAGTTATAGGCGAATGAAAAAAGTAACATTTTACAGTTTTTGCAAATTGTCAAGTTTTATATAAATTTAGAGCAATTTCAAAAATGCGAAGCTCTCTTTTAAATATTCCAGAAATAATTTTTTCTTAACCCAATAGTCCCAATAGTTCCAAAGATTTTTGGTGATGGATAAATAGGCCCCTAACGAATTTGTTTTACATGAGCTAAATGAGTATAAGTCCTCGGTAAAAAGAGCTAAGAAGCTGTTGAAATATGAAAGTAGGGTGATGACTGGTGAGAATGATAGGATAGTGAAAGTGGTCAAAGAAGAAAGGGGATATGAACTGTCAAACAAGGGATACGAAAAAGGCGAGATAGATATGATTGGGCGAAGGATTAAGAAAAGTTGTATGAATGGTGTGGATGGTCAATGAATGAATAGGAAGAAGGAATGGAGATATAAGTAATAAAATGGATAATGAGGGATATAGGGAGAATGAAGTAAAGTCCTGTTGCTTCGAGTAATGTTGCCAACTTTGAGAACCTAATCAATCTCTAATGCTTTTTCTAAACTCTTTCCGTTTAAAATAATTTATGTACGGATTATGTTGCGTAGCCATTTCGGAATTTCCTTTGTTTGTATTTTTACAAATATTATGGAGCCCTGGACAATTCTATTCGACCCAATAACCTAAAATTCTCTCATCTCTTCTGCTAGCATCATTCCTACTTTTGCTCGCGCCTTGATGAGCTTTACTTAATCATGTGGATGCCTTGTTGTTATCCATATACGTTTTAGTTATTTTTTTCTCTATCTTATCTCTTTGTACCTTGCTTAATTCTGGAGCTCTTTCCGATTTATTGATACTTTCTTTGATGCTTAATATAAAATGCTGGATGGCCTCCCCAATCACTTCTGCGGTATTTGATTGCTTTATATTCTGGTAACCTTCCATATAATATTGGAATTTCGTTCAGTATATTTTGGCCTGTTTAGGTTTTGGTTCAAACGAAAACCTTATTAACGGCATTCGAATGGTAGGAGCATAAATAAAACTTGGTCTATACACTTTAATTTTGTTTAATATTAGGCTTCATGCCCCTCGTTCGTTGCCAATCAATTCAATATCGCTCTGTTAGAAGATTTCTGCGTCCGCTGAAGAGTAGTGCCCCTCATTTTGAGAATCCATGACCTAAGAAATCTCCAATACTTTTTCTAGACTCTTTCCGTTTAAAAAATTTATCTACGAATTACCTAGCGTAGCAGCCATTTCTTAATTTCCTTTGTTTGCATTTTTACAAACATTATAGAGCCCTTGACAATTTTCTTCAACCCAGTAATCTCAAATTCTCTTCTGCTAGCATTCTTCCTATTTCTGCTTGAGCCTTGCCGAGCTTTACTTTATCAAGCATATGCCTTGCTGTTGTCCATATACGTTTTAATTTAGTTTTTCCTCCATCATATCTATTTGTATCATGCTTTTGTTAATGGACCCTCTTCACGCTCGTTAGTTGCCTCTCAAGTCAATATTGCTCACCTAGAGGATTTACTCGTGCACTGGCGAGTAGTGCCGCCAACTTTGAGAATCCATGACCTATGCAATCTCTAATACTTTTTCTAAACTCTTTTCGTTTCAAAAAATTTATGTACGGGTTATGTTGCGTAGCCATTTCGGAATTTCCTTTGTTTGTATTTTTACAAACATTATAGAGCCATGGACAATTTTCTTCTACCCAGTAACCTAAAATTCTCTTATCTCTTCTGCTAGCATTCTTCCTACTTCTGCTCGCGCCTTGTTGAGCTATATTTTATCATGTGGATGCCTTGTTGTTGTCCATATACGTTTTAATTATTTTTTTCTCTCTATCTTATCTCTCTGTGCCTTGCTTAATTCTGGAACTGTTTCCGATTTCTTGATACTTTCTTTGATGCGTAATGTAAAATGCTGGATGGCCTCCCCAATCTCTTCTGCAGTATTTGATTGCTTTATATTCTGGTAACCTTCCATATAATATTGGAGTTCCTAACGAACACCTCATTGCCGGCATTCCAATGGTAGGAACATAAATAAAACTTGGTCTATACACTTAAATTTTGTTTAATATTAGGCTTAATGAATATATTGTTTGTTTCTAGGCCGTCTTAATGCTCGTTCGTTGCCAATCAATTCAATATCGCTCTGTTAGAAGATTTATGTGTCCACTGAAGAGTAGTGTCCCTCATTTTAAGAACCCATGACCTAAGCAATCTCCAATAGTTTTTCCAGGCTCTTTCCGTTTAAAAATTTTATCTACGGATTACGTAGCGTAGCCATTTCTGAATTTCCTTTGTTTACATTTTTTACAAATAATTGTCAAGGTAAAGCATTTTTTACCTTGACAACTTTCTTCAACCCAGTAATCTCAAATTCTCTTCTGCTTGCATTCTTCCTACTTGTACTGGCGTCTTGTTGAGTTTTACTTTATCATGTGAATACCTTGGTGTTGTCTATATACGTTTTAATTTATTTCTTCATTTCTTCTGTTATCGTATCTCTTTATGTCTTGCTTGATTCTGGAGTTATTTCAGATTTCTTGATACGTTCTTTCATGCTTAATGTAACATGCTGGGTAGCCCACTCAATTTTTATTGTCTCTTATCTCTCAGCTTTCTGTTTCGTAGATATCCCGGAGCATCTACACATTATCGTACTAACTTCTTCTGTGTTATTGTGATTTTCTCCTGCACTTTTGAGTCTGCGTTTGACCACAGTTTTTGACCCTAGCATGGAATTGGTTGAGTCAGAATGCTCAGCCGGTTTTTCGCGTTTAGACCACTAATTTCCCTTAGCACTGCTCGCAGTTTAGGAATCCCGTTCTCCTTCTTATATGTTGTTTATAGTTAAGCTGCCTTCAAAAGTGCATCCCAAGCAGTTGGCTTTTCCTCTGATTTTTATTCTTGAATGGTCGAATTGGGTTGCATTGAATTTGGGTTTTTTATCTCCGAAATATACTGCTGCCATTTTCGAAATATTCAGTCTAATCTTACTTATTTTGAAGTATTTTACGATTTCTTGTAGCGTCCATTCGTATGGTAGGCGCCACGTAAGCGTCGACACCAATATCATCTCAAACTGCAGCAGTTGGTGGTCTTTGCTTCTCCTATATTTGGAAGGCAAATCGTGCGTGTATATGCCGTACAGAATGGGGCTTAGTGGCGAGCCTTGTGGGAGGCCTCCCACTGCTGTTCTCCACCCGGAGAGGAATTTGTTGACTTTAACGTTGAATTGTCTTCTTGTGAGAAATGATTGAATTTTGGCCACCAAATCCATTCCTAGTACCTGCATTTTCAGCTTGTATATTAGCCCCTCGCGCCACACTCGACTGCAAGCATTATCTACGTCGAGGAAGCGCTTACTACTGGCTGGGGTTGTTTTTTCCTCTTTGTGGAATTTTTTATTAGTCCGTTCAATATAGCTGCCTTCTCGATAACCACCAACTTGCTCCTAAATCCAAATTAATTAGCCGGAATAAGATTTTGTTTTTGCCATGCTATTTAGGAGTGAAATTGGCCTTCTGTTCTTAGGATCAGACGGATCAGAGGAGTCTTTTTTTGGGAATGGTGGCTACGATTGCTTTCTTCCGCCTATCTGGAATATGGTGATGTGATAGCAATTGCTGGTAGTAGTTGGATAGCTTTGTTCGGGATCCAATCTTTTTCCGGGGCCTTTCTGGGATTTAATCTCATAATTACACTGTGCATCTCTGTAATTGCACTATGCACCTCTGCTTTCTCTGCTGGTTGGATTCAGTTCTCTAAATTAATACCTCACCCATTCGTTTGATGGTTTGCGTGGGCCACTGTCATTTCTATTTCCTGATCTTTCAGATCTCTGTTTGTAAATTGTCCCACCAGATGATTTGCTAGTATCTCAGCTTTTTCTTCAGTTGTGTACTCCAGACCGATCTCTATTTCCATGCGAGGATTGCTGTTTTCTCGTTTTCCTATCGTTTTTAGAAATTTGCAGAATTTGCCCTTTCCTTTGTTGGCCTCTTCAAAGCGGTCCTTCCAGCTTCTTTTCAATTAAAGCTTTCACTTCTCTTTTCAAACGTCTGTATTGCCTTCTGTCCGCTGGGCACATTTCTTTTTGGCTTCGCAGCATCCTTTTAGTATGTTCTTTTCGTCAATAGTGAGACCCCATCTATTTATTACTGGCATGCCCGTTTGACACTGTATCAAAGCAGTTTGATTCTCCGACGTGAGGTTCTCCAATACATTGTTGATTCCTTCCTTTGATTCTATGTAGAGATTTGTATTGAACCTGTACATTATGGCAATGAACTGTGGCTGTATCTGAGTTTGTAGGCTCCCTTGTACCAGCTGCCCCATATCCCCAATTACCAGCATGTGAGCGGAATCCAACGCGTAATGCACTTTCGTTTTTATGTTTGTATACATTTGATGAGTAATATAAAAGTCAATTATATCGCCTCGGCCGCGGTTGGAATGTTGGTGCAATTTTCCGGTGCATGCATGTTATTTGCAGAATGTTTCCATTCGAATTTCACGATAGGAATGCCACACCCGCACGTGCTGTATTTAGAGTTGTGATCCCCATCAACAATTGTCCTTCCGTAACAAAACACTTTAACTAAGTCCTCCTATGCTACACATTGTCCCGGTGGTGTGTACATATAGAGCAACGCGATTGCCTGACCGTTTATCACGGTTTTAATCCCAACCGCTTCACTATTCACTAAATCAGAATTGAAAAGCACAGATTGTTCTTTGATATAGATGCCACTCTACCTCTATATCTCCTTATCCTATTCTTCCTTCTAATCCTATATCCTGGAATGTACCAGGAATCTTCATTGCGTAAGTGAGTTTCAGACACAAGAAGTACTATTATGTCTTGTTCCTTTAGAAAAAGCTCTAATTGACTACGGTTCTTGGGCTTCAGACCGTTGGGGTTCCAAAGGGAAATGTATGTCGACATATTGATTGAACCTATAATTGTTACTTTTAATATTACTTTTAAAAGCTCCGGCAAAACTTATTACAAAATTTCCTTCATTACGTCATTCAACTGGGGTTTGTTGGCGTAATTCACGCCATCTCTCCTTTCTGCTGTTCTAGTTTTTCTGACTACCTCCACTAAATTTGGCCTTCCTTTTTCTCTGCGACTGATATTGGCATGATGGTCTGCCGGATGATCGGCACCACAATTATAACATTTTGTCGGTTTTTCCTTAGGGTACTAGCAATCGAATGAGGCATGATCTCCTGCACATATGAAACACACGTGGGCCGCCGGGCATCTGTATTGCACATGACCATACTTCAAGCAGTGGTGGCATTGCTGCACCCTGGTTGACTTTCTTTTACTTTTCACTGTTACGCTGGCATTGAGTACGTCCTTTACTTGAAACACCTTTTTCCCTCATCACTTTTGGGAGAATTAATTGAAATCATGGAAATTTCTTTCATTTGGGGACCAACCTTTTGCCAATCCATTTCCGCGTGTGCCGCCTCATGACATGACACAAGCAATCACTAATACTTTTTCTAGGCTTTTACATCTAAACTTTTATCTATAGATTAGCATTTCTGGCATTCCTTTGTTTATATTCTTTTACAAATATTACCAAGCCCATTAAAATAAAAAATAATTAGAGTGCTGATGTGCAGACGAACCACAAAAGTCATGCTTGATATCATTTAATTGATTTCAGAATATTCAGAAGCACTAACTTTTAACAAATTTTAATTTGGAGACCTATCTTATTCATATATCGTATGTACGAATATGTCATCACAATTATGATGTACGAAATGACCTCTAGTATTATACTTGATTCGACGACTAATCTACATACATATAACTATACATATAATTGCATTATACAATTATGTATATTTAATTATTTTATCAATTAGTCTTTTGTTTCTTTGACACACATTTCCATAAATATATAGCTATATTGAACATCAGTGGTGGCCCATAATTTATACTTGTATTTTTATTTTCATGTACTATACATAATTGATTAAAATTCTCAATGACTCATTATGAGATGATAACTACATAAAAAATTTATGTTCATTACTGCTGAAGCACGAAAATATATCACATTAATATACACAGAAAATTCTTAATAATTATGTCTCCTTCTTTTCATATGCTGAACCTTTGCAAAATATATCAGATTCTTATTGATTATTTTGGTAGCTATATTAAATATTACACTTCAATTGTGGACAAAATAGTTATAAACAATAAATGAAACAAAATTTAAAAAAAGGAGAGAAAACTGATTCATCGCAATTAAAGAAGTAAAAAACAGATCTGGGTGCATTGAGCTAGGGCGAGCTGTTGTAACCAGTAAGGATATTTCTTCAGCTGATGTCATAATGGGGCGGACAAGCTGAAGACGGTAAGGCTTGGACTATCTGAATATGAAGGCCTGGCCAATCTCTAAAGTCCTAAGGACCAATCTGAAAACCAACCTGAAGGCCTAGAGAATCTGGCGGTATATCTAGAAGGCGGCATTTTGACAGGGAATATGATCAAATTTAAATTTGAATTTTTAAATGTGTAAATGAGGCACAATCAGACCGACATTATATCCGCTATAGTAGATGTAGAAGGATCCTAGAGCTAATCAGAGCATGCTCCTGTTATGCACGTCGTTGGAGTTGTTTCGTTGATATACTCAGTTTGATGTTTAGAATTTTGTTATAGATTTGATTTGATAGTTAATAATTAAATTACTCTGGAGATTGACCCTTATAACAAATACTTATTCATTCAAAAATAATTATAATAATTTATTACAATAAATATTAACTATAGATTTATATCCATCAGCCTATCGTATTTTCCTGGCTGGAAGGGATCTACGTAATAGTTTAACACATGAAACAGATAAAACTGTGTAAATAACATATTATTTGACTAAGAATCATACACGTGAATAGACTATAATAATTCTAATGAATAGAGTATAGCGAGCCGAATGTAAAGCGCCACCAACTTCCTACTGCATTCAATATATTACTAACCGAGGCGTTACTCTATACGTGCTCGCTTGACATAGTACGCTATATACATAGCATATCAATATGTACGACATATTGACATTTATTAATATATCAATATATAAATATCAATATGATGTAGAGGAAATTATTCTCAAGACCGCGAATATGTTCACTTTTTCAAAAGATAGATCTGATCGTTCTACTTGTTAATTATGCCTCCGGAATGCACGATGAGGCTCGCCCAGTACCGAAGAATACAATTCCCAAATTGCATCTCCTTGATATCGAATTGAGTGAGTCTTTTATATGCGAATTTTCTGGCAGGGATACACTCCTGGCGTATCGTGTATGGCGGTGGGTACTCTACGTGATGAGAATATGTTTACATGACTTACCGAGTTCATGGAGGCGCTGACTCAACTCTGTCATTGTACGAGCAACAAGCACGATATCGTCAGTAAACCGTAGATGGATGATGGCAGAGCTATTTACGTTAATACCAGGTTTCTCCCACTCAAGTCTTAAACATTTACTTTATGGTTTCAGTAAATAATTTGGGAGACAACGTATGACCTTGGCGTACACCCTTGTGGATAGGAAACTAATTGGTTGTGCGATGCAAGTTTACAAATGGGGTGCCTTTGTGTAAATGTTTTGAATTAGTTCCACTAAGTAGCCGAAACGCCATGGCTAATCTACGAACTGATGAAAGTCGATGTTTTTATTGAATCCAAGGCTTTTTCGTAATCTACAAATGCAAGACATAATGGCAGGTGGCATAATATTCACTAGAACGGGATATGATTTCGCAAATTGTGTGTATGTCATCGAGAGTACTCAAGTCTTTTCGGAAGCCTGCTTGTTCCACAGGCTGATGAGAGTCGAGGAAGTTGGAAAGGCGATTACTTATAACATTCATAAATATCTTTTAGGCTACCGGGAACTGGCTCATCCGCCGATAATGCTTGAGCTCTTCTACATCGCTTTTCTTGTGTATCAGGATGATATAGTCATTGTTCCATGGTTACGGTATTTGGTTGTTATAGAGATGCCTGCTAGGATTTTGTAGATCTTCGGCCCAGCGAGCTTTATTAAATCTGTGCTTATTCCATCATCTCCTGGAGCTATAACGGCCTTCATTGCCAAGATAGCCTATTCCACTTCACTCGCTAGAACCTCCAGGATTTCATTGTTTTCATGGGCAAATGGGTCTTCTAAGGCATTTTGTTGGGAGTCGCTGTACAAATCTTTGAAACTTACTGACGATGCTTTCGAGGAGGCTGTCACGGTTTTAGATTTTATACCGATTGGTGATTTTAATGACACGATTTCAGCCATCCCAACTCTAAGACGTCGGTTTAGATGTTTCAAATCTTTTTTCTGAAAGATGTTATCTAGATACCATTCTGAGAGATGGTGTTTTGTACAATTCAATATATAGTATTTCCTTGACAATGGTTTTTAAGGATTGTTTGAGCCCCACAATTTTTCTTTTCGGAGCTTAGTTTGATCGCTGATCCTAGATTCATGTGTGTATTCCTGATTGCCACCAAAAAGATCCGCCGCTGCTCTATGTTCTTTAAATACACCTTAAGTAATTTTTAGCTCTGCTAAGTGTGAAAATCAGTTTTATAGGTTTTCTTGGAATTTGTTTTGTTTCAACCTTAGCTTTTCGATGTTGATTAACATAGTGTTTTTTGATGCCATCAATTTTACTCTCTCAATTTTGGTGTTAATTTGTATGCGGCCTTTGAGTAATTTATTAATAGTACTGCAGTTCATATATTATTGATTTATTTTTGACAAGCATATAATCTCATTTTCGGGCCCGTTTGGACCTCTCGAGGTCCATTCTGTGTCGTTTTTTCTTCAACAAAGTATTAGCTAATTCAGCGAGTTCAGCAAATTCAGTCTCGAAATCACCAACATGAATCTAGCTTCACTCCAAACGTTAGCATTGAAATCGCCCTTTGTTTGCGCAGTAAATAGGTTAATATCCCCTACATTGTGTCTTCACATATTGGTTGTAATGTTGCAAATGCATAAACATTTTAAATATTCACATAAAAGCGAATAAATTTAACTGATAAAAGTATTATCTACTAATAGGAGATGTCTAGAGGATGCGATCCCCGGATTCGCATCCTCCTCTAGTAGATATTTTCACATTGTAGCGTTGATTCCAATCAACAGGATATCTAGAGGTTAGGAGTCAAGACTTCTATACTCCTGGATATCCCTCCGCCACATTTGGTTTTCTTGTATATAAGCTTTCCAACAGGGGGAATTATCTGTATCATTAACACTACAGTGGTCATACTCCCAAGTAATTCCACAAAAGCATTCATTTCTAGTGTTGATAGAACATGATACCAAGTGTTAACATATAGGGGATATGTGTAGGATGGGAACGGCGTCAGGTGTGAATAGGACCCTCTCAGAGTTGATTGCATTTAAATGTATTAAAACAAGTTCATGTAAATATCAAAAGAACATATTATATCAACGTTTTAGATGGCAGTTTTAAAGTTCTATACATGTGCATCTTATAACACACGTCAAAAGTAGGATAAGCAAAACAAAAAAATGATGTAATCGATTAAGGGTCTTGCACAGCGTATCGTAAAACAGACGAACACATTAATAGTATTTGATTATTTGATATATAAGATCGAAATTGATGAATAAATAATAGATTCTTGTTTAGAACATCATACCGTGTGCTTGATTTGATAACACCTGTTCTAGATTTAAGTACTTCAAACACTAATTTACTTAATTATGGTATTAAAAGTGACTTTCATACAGCCAACAAGGAAAATGGTAGCAATTAGCTCATACTTATTCACCGATCACAATCTTATCATGGGCGTTGTCACGTTCATGCATCTCGATCAGTTCATCATAGAACGATTCTATATCTCGTTCGAATAACTTGTCGTCCGAGCATAACACTTACAAAATTTGTTTGTTTAATTTAATTAATTAAAAGTTTTTCCACACGATCTGATGTGCAGTCGCAGCCAATGATGAGATGTTTAATATTCTTGTGTATTAAAAACCCTACTCCATCCCAAGTTACGTTTTCTAATTGTTGTTCCAACTCCTACAAGTTTGTATCGCTAGACAACATGCGACAGTTCTAAATGCACACATTTATTATTGGTGAGCAACTCGGCTTTACCTTCCGGTAATTCTTAGTACCATATGTACTACTGCAGGTCTCTCACAGTTGCTCTGATCTGGAATTTTTCTTTTGAAACGCATGCTGTGGCTGCATTCGTGATTTCTCTCTCGTTCCCTTTTTCCTGTTTCTTCTGCCTGCTCTAACTAAAACACTTTGTAGCGCGCGAAAACTTTTTCTCTTCTGCCTAGTACGAATAGGCTTAAACACCGAAGTTTATTTCGTGGTTAAAAAACGAAAATAGAATTAAACTTTATTTAGTGCTTCTCATTATATTAGAGGATAAATTATTAAATGAATTGACGGAGTTAATTGAAATGGAACTATATCCGTTAACTTTATGGAACTTTATCCGTTATCCGTTAACAAACAGCCAAAACAAAAGTAATGCCTGTTGATAGGATACAAGACAATCTTACACACACATCCGAGAAGACGCTGATTTTGAGGTGGTAACGTCTTATCTCTTCCAGCTCCCGTTTACAAAGAAAAAGAAAGTTGTGTCAAGGAGATTCAAAGCAGATTAGATGCCGCGAGACACATATTTACAATTGAACTAATTAAACATTGACGAGCCACCAATGTGAAATATTTAGTTAATTAAAATATGTTTAAATGGTGACATATAATTTTCTTGCTTTATAAAGTAACTATAACTCGTTTAATCATACAATTCATTCGCATAAATATATACTTGCATTTACGATTGTTATTTTCTTTAAACTAGTTTAAGAGGTTAGACTATGTCGATACTTGGGAGGTTCAAGGTATATACATTATACACAACTTGCATTATTATTATCACATGTGTGATTGATTTCTATTTGTTTTCATATGCCATATTACATATATACACCCACACACACACACATATATATATATATATATTATATGTAAAACGTCGTAAGCACTAATATATATGACTTACTTTGTGACTCGAGTTTCGGACGTTGGCCCATTATCGAACTATGTCAGTTCGATAATGGGCCAACGTCCGAACAAAATAACCAGGAAAACAATAACTATACAACAATAAACTACACGGACAAGGACAAATAAAATAGCAAAAATCGCATACAAAACACAAAATAATCTTATCAAGCAATTCCATAAAAAGATCAACACCATTAACAAATAACAACAAAGTGGACTCTTCAAATTAACATGCAAAACCTGTAAGGAGTTTTATATTGGAAAAAACAACAGAACCCTCAAAGCAAGATACAGAGATCATTAATATGCAACAAGAAGACCGGACATTTACCACTCACATTACGCCAACCACCTACTCAACAACAATCATCAACAAGGACCAATTGAAGAAACTATGAAGATCTTGAAAATGAGGAATAGAAACTTAGACATTAAAGAAAACATCTAAATATTTAAAAATAAATTAAACAATAAGTTAATAAATGACCAGATAAACTGCAAATTTAACGCTTATATGGAAACAATTAACGTCAACATCACAAAGAAATAGTACATCCGAGAACGCCACAAATATAACTGTAGACAGAAGACAGACACGCGCAGCAACGACACACCTCGACCATAATAACAGTCAATTCGATAATGGACTCATGTCCGAAACTCAAGTCACAAAGTAAGTGATATATAATAGTGCTTACCACGTTGTCATATATATATAAACATATATATATATATACATATATATATATATATATATATATACATATATATATATATATATGTGTGTGTGTATATACAAAATAAATGCTTACAAGGAAGAGTGTTGGGTAGAAGCCACATTTAAACTCAATTATAATGATGGTAGGAAATTCTGACCGAAATTCAAAGTCCTAACAGGACAGAATTCAAATCTCATCTGAAAGACCCCCAAGGAAAACCCATTAACTCTCCATCGCAATTAGCTGAACACTTTGCAAACCACATGGAACAAATTAACCAAATCCCACAAAACCATCTTTTTGCCAACAAATTTCTGTCAGACACAAATTCTCTGGTGGACAGCTTTGCAAGCAAGCATTCAAATATTCCCAGCTTCCCAGAATCTGACGACATCCTCTTTCCTGTTTCCGTAGATGAGGTCTTCGAAACCCTAAAATCCGGCAAAAATACCGCTCCTGGAAATGACGCATTAACACGTCGAATCCTCAGAAACATTCCCCAAGAAACCATCCTATTACATTCCAAAATATATAGTAAATGTCTTTTACTAGGATATTTTCCCAATCCTTGGAAAACTACCAACACTATTATGATACCCAAACCTAATAAAGACCTGAGCTACGTCTCGTCTTACAGGCCGATTACCCTCCTCAATATCTTGGGTAAGATCTTTGAGAGGATAGTGACAATCCGTCTGAGGAGTGTACTAGAATCAAACAATATAATCCCTCACAACCAATTCGGATTTAGAGCATTTCGCTCTACTCACGACCCCCTTCTGAAGTTCCAAACTGATGCAACCCGTTCTCTAAACTGTAGTCACTGTTCCCTAGCAGTTTTCAGGCTTTCGACTCAGTCTGGCATACCGGATTGGTTAGGAAATTCATAGAACTCAACTTATTCATAGAACCCACCACTTTCCAACTTATCACATCCTACCACTCCACTCTTATCACATCCTATCAAAGTAGGAGACGAGTTATCTAGGGAAATCCATCCTTTAGCCGGTGTTCCACAAGGCTCTGTGCTTGCCTCACTACTCTACATTGCATATTGCTATGATATACCTCAAACTCCAATCCAGGATTATCACAGTGCTCTTAATGCTGATGACACAGCCTTCTGGGCCTGCGGGCCCCAAACAAGAAACCTTAGCCACAAAATTCAAAACTGCCTTGACACGTTTTCCAACTGGGCAAAAAAATGGCGAGTAAAGCCAAATCCCAATAAAACCCAAGCCATTCTGATTCAGCACCCCAACTACAGAAAAAATTAACATCAGGACCGTTCTGACATCCAACTCCGCCTATGGGAAAAACCTGTTCCACTAAGGGCCGGGGTAACGGGCATAACTGGGCATTACTTTCAGCTGGAAAAATGACCCAGACTCCACCTTAGCCAGAGTTAGAAAGCGAGTCAACCTAATTTCAGGTCTCAAAGGACGACTAGGAGTCTGTGACTCCAAAACACTTCATCATACCTACAAAATGTATATAACACCAATTATTGACTACAGAGCAATTCTGTACTCGTCAGCCACAAACAATGAAATTCATAGGCTAACAATTTGTGAGCGCGCGATTCTTAGGAAAATCCACAAACTCCACTATAAATTTCCAAGCGCCAATCTATATGAACACTGCGCGGCCACTTCTATCAGTGACTGATTGAAAACACTTCAATCTAAATATCCACTTAGACGCTCACAAGAAAAGAACGCAATAGCCTACAACACTCTGAAGTCAACTTGGAAAGTCCAAAAGTGCCATCGTAAACTGCCAAGAAGAGCCTTCCGAAGACCTCCAGGAAATCCTCGGGGCAATACCATTATCCTTTCGTTAAGGGGCACAAACTTGAAAAAATATGAAAAAGTAAAGAAAAAAAAAACATAAAAACTTTAAAAAGGAAAAAAACATATGAAAGAATAAATAAAGATCACTAATATCTCCTGCTGCACAAAATGCACAAAAGGACTCTAAGGCAATAGTCAACACTTTTTGTAAATTCTTAAAGAACATACGCTAGAATCAACAGATATAATAGTCAATTTCGAGGTCGTATCTGTGTTCACAAACATTCCTGTAGATGAAACGCTCGACATACTAAAAACAAAACATCAAGTACCACGCATATCATCGGTCTTATAAGTCACTGTACAGGCAATACCTATTTTATCTACAAAAGACAACGCTATAAATAACAATCCAGGAATTTTTTTAAACAACTGTATTACATAAACTTCCCATCAAACCTAAATTATGGATACGTTACGTATATGATACTTTTGCAACAATTACAGAAATTTCTCAAGACATTGAACAACGAACACCCAAAAATCAAATTCACCATGGAAATAGAACACAATCAACAATTACTATTCTTAGATGAACTGAATACAAAGAAACCAAATGGATCCTTCACACATGCCGTCTATAGAAAGAAAACACATGAAATCGCTATCTGAACGCCAATTCACATCATCATCCAGGACTGAAAAATTCAGTCATAAAAACTCTCGAATACATCGATCAAGAATACTGACACGACGAAAACATAGAATCAGAAATTAAGACATTACGCAACGCATTCCTCCCGAACGGCTACTCCAAAACACAAATAAATTCCTTCAAAAGGCAAAGGATTCCCGGGATTTTTACCCACTAAAACTCCACCACCTGCTGAGATTCTATATTGTTGGGAGATTTAGAGTTTGTTTCAAGGTGGCTTTAGGATTTATAATCCTCTTCAGCCTGGAACTGGTAATTAATTAAATGCTTTTAGAATTTTGGTAAGCTGATAACTTGCAGATAAGATATACGCTATAGCATTCCCTTCACAGCCAAGGGAACCTGCAAGTCCTTGGCCAAAGCATGGTCAACTGATGAGGATGTTTGGTTTAGTGGGGTGAGCTGATTTGCTGGTGGTCTTGTATATTTATATCCTTGCTTGGCTGCGCAAGTCGGTGTTAGTTGACCTGAAATAGAAATTAAGGTTGTTGTGG
>WYDF02299021.1:0-15709 GCA_009867245.2 Adranes taylori
TGTTTAACCTTCAACTAAAGAAAGTACTCCCCTTCGCGTATTAATTCAGTCGCTTGTAATTATGCGGCAAGTGGAATCAGTTTAAGGTTAACACATGTAAGTCAAATTATTATTTTATTTATTTAATTGGACTAGAGAAATGTTCGTATAACTAGTATTCAACCATTTAATGTAATAATGTGTGGAAATAAATATTAAACTCATGTAAAGAATATATATATATATATATATATATATATATAACAATTCAAGTTAGATTTGATTATTGCACAATAGATATTCATTTAGTTATGCAATCATGAGAAATAATTGTGTTGTATTTAATGCAGCCATCATTACTAGTAATTTTAAACGTAACTAAACGTGTTTTACTTAGCTATCTTTTATTAGAATAGAGTTGTGAATTTATTTTAAAATATTTAAGATCTAATTAACCATTATTTATCGAACTTAAATTCAGTTTAGACACTATACTAATAATTTGTTTATTGATATTAGAATTTTAAAACTGATTGATAGTTTCATTTCTTCATTGGTTTAACTTTTATTTTGTGTTACGCAGTGATTTATTTCCAAAAGGCATGAACCAGACTTGCTTCTCTAAAGCTGCTTCACAGTTTTGAATAGGCAAGAGTTCCCTAATAAATTATTTTAACAAACTGTCCGTATGATTGATATTACCCTTAGATAAATATTAAAGTGAGGTATTATTTACTCTATAAATACGCTCACATTCTAAATCTTGATAAATAAAATTCCTATAGCTCTACCAATGTTTAAAAATAAAATTTTAGAATATTTTGTGATCCCTAAAAGAATTTGTAGTTTTTACAACCAACTGGAAATTAGCCCAATTTCATGTCGTGTCAATTTTAAGCGCGACATATTTGGTTCTAAATTGTTTCCAAATGGGAACAAGTTCTTTTCAAATGACATCGAGGTACATCGCATTCTAAACATATGCCATAATAGAACAAGTTCTTCAAGAAACGCACATCATGATCTAATTTAGAGCTTAAAATTTCTTCTATTTCAAAACATCCTAATCAAAATTGTTGCACATGATTGTAGTAAGTCAGAAACAGCAACATACGGGAATTACAAAGTAATTCTATAATTTGAAAAATGTATATTGTCCTACCTCACATATCCATATGCAAATAATTATTGCTACTATTAATATCTCCTTTAATTTAGTAATATTTGTTAATTGAGAACCATTAATAAGAGAATCCATATATATAGTGATATTATATTATAGTGATGCGACGAACTAATCTCAAATACTTAAAACTTATCTCTAATTCCATCCAACGCGAGTTGTATTTTAACTAAATATGACACGCCATCATGTGATTTAACTGTCAAAATGCTAATGCAATTAAGAAGACAATCAAGCTTAGAAGACATCAAGACATCAACGTATCGGAGAACTAAATTAATAAAACAAGAGATAAAGAGAGGCAGTCACTTAGACTACTAAAAGTAGATCAATTCTACTTTCTGTTTAGAATCTTCTGTTTAGAAATTCATATGTGTACAATATTCAATTAATTTTGTTCTGAAATAGTCAATTATTCAATTTCTTTCTTATAAAATAATATTTATTTACATTACATAACCCCGGCTGTACTAAATTGCTTTAGCAAATCCAATAAATTTAATACATTGAAATTCTCTTATATGAAATTTTTAACATAATATGTTTCCATGGCACTATTTATATTTACAAGGTATTTTACTTGGCAGAATTTAAAAGATATATATTTATTATCTACCGAATATTGAATTTGAAATGCAATAGCGTTTTGTAGTATTTAAATTGCCAATGATTACTTTTATGGTAGTAAAACTTAGTACCATGTAGGCTGTAACCAATTACACTCGTAGTTCCTAGAATAAAGGCAATGAAAAGAATCATTGCAAAAATAATCTGCCAGGGTGAGCGTGTAATAGTATTTGAGAGCTACTTGTATATTAAAAGTGTTATTTAAAACTACACGCATTCGTTTAATTAAATAAACAAAATTAAAGAAACATTTATAATTAAAAACATTAACCAACGCGCCTGCATGTTTAATCACTGTCGCTGATAGCGA
Organism: Adranes taylori; assembly: GCA_009867245.2. NCBI lineage: Eukaryota > Metazoa > Arthropoda > Insecta > Coleoptera > Staphylinidae > Adranes > Adranes taylori. The sequence goes on from WYDF02299021.1 coordinate 2,100, forward strand.
CATAGTTGATATTAGTATGGAGGCGGTGCAAGTTGAGATAAAGAAGATAACAAAAGGCGGGGCACCTGAGAGCCGGGGCTGCTGGGTCTGACAGGATTCCAGTTCAAATGTGGGGATGCATGAATTAGGAGAGAATGAGGACAATGACAAGAGTATTTAATAGGATATGGATGGGTCTGGAGAGTGTGTCTGAGGAATAGAAGAAATAAGAGATTGTGCCGGTATACAAGAGAAGAGAAAAGGAATGCGTGAATAGGGGACTTAGATTATGGATGGATTATATAGAATATATGCAAGGATTAGAATAGAGTTGGAAGAGGAAGTAAGGGTAAAAGGGATATTATCTCACACGCAGAATGGTTTTGCTAAGAGTAAGAAAACCGTAGATAACATTGTTACGATTAACTACGTGGTTAATCTAGAAATAGAGGGGAGGAAAAAGTATATTTGTTTATATTTGTTGTTTGTGGATCTAAAAGATGCCTTTGAGAAGGTTATTAAGCAATATTTGTGGGAGAGATTGGGAGACGTGGGGATTTCGAATGGAATGGTTAGAGTGTTGAAGACTATGTATGAGGAAACGAAAGTTAGTTAGGACGAGAGTGAATTCAGAGGTGTTGGAGTGGTTTGAGGTGAAAAGAGGAGTGAGACAAGAGTGTCCTCTCACTGCTTACCTCTTCAACATATATATTTCGAATTTAGAAGATGTGTTGAGTATGTGCATAATGTACAGTTAACCCCACTTTTCAGTACATGCACATTATAACACCAACATGCTTATGTACATTATGTACAGTTTATGTACACAAAAAATTCAATATAAAAGGTCTCCATAGTTCAACACGAACTAGATGTATTTTGGACCTTGTTCTGATAGTTTACGAGAGAGCATTTGGCATGGCTCTATCAGCAGTAATTTACCATTAAGTAACCAAATTTATTCTTGCAGAGCGAGCAAAAAATCGCCCTCTGGAATCTAATTTTGTTCCAAGTCGCGTCAGCAACAAATCGCTTATTTGTTGTTATTAAAAATAAAATAAAATTGAACTACAATCAATAGTAAATAGTAAACGATTCAAGTACGTACAAACTACATTACATAGATTATTTTCGGCTGTATCATTCGATCTCTTATCATGTAATCTTCAATTCTTCTCTCTAACTCATATCCATATTTCATAACCCTTACGTGTAACTACGTCTTCGATGAGAAAGCAAGGAGTATGGCAGCAGAAGAAGAGGGACGTCAAACGACTGGCTCATCAGATCGGCAGAGATGACCGCAACAAAACACCTGAGGGGCCCATCAAGCAATGTTGTCCACGAACGACGCGCTATTTGGTAGTAGCCAAAGCGAATAGAAGATCTGTGCCTTTCCCATGCTCACCACTCCCACCAACCACTCCAGGAGAAATCCCATTTCCGCCTAGCCCGGGCGAAGGATGGTTGTACCCAGTCACTAGAGAAGAACATATCCGACTCTTTTCGGCGACAGTGATTAAACATGCAGGCGCCCCTCCATTTCATTCGACGACACGATTTCAACTTCTCCAATTCACACACTGGCTGGACGATTCAGTCATCATCAACTTTCAGAAGATCAATTATAATAAAAATATAATATCAAATCTATTTTGCTGGAATTTTATCTGGGCAGAAGACATCTAACTATTTTGCATTATAATTAAATTCTCTTGGCGTAGTGGGTTTCTATGGCTATTGTTCTAAAGTTTTCAAAAGCTATTCTGTGACCGATTGTGGCGTTATGTTGGGCAAGGGCGGACGTGCTCAGGTTCTTATTGACGTTAACAGGGCAACCAGAAGTCCATTGCGATTTTTTCACAATGTACCATTAGATTGAAACTGTTACATGCACTTCCCTGATGAATACGCAAATACGTCGAAACGAGATCTCGTCGTTAGTTGGCAATATCTTTCAATTTTGCAATTAAAATTAAGTTCTCTCAAATTAGAATAATGAGATTCATTCGGTGTAAACATACAGGAGATTTAAAGTCAAATTTATATATATATATATATATATATATATATATATTATAACGGCTATTGAAAGTTATTATAGTCCATTAGACATAAAGATCTAAAAACATCTAGAACCTATTACAACATTATTAATCAGTGATTCTTACGTGGTCTGAAAGAATTCCACAACACATCCAAAGTTCTTAATACAGGGTGCAGTCAAGGGCGGAACAAATATATTTGACTGGCCTACGTACGGCGTGATAACCTTATAACTACTTATTGTCTTTTAGAAACTGTTGTTTTATTTAGTTAGCGCGAGTGTATGGCAACTGCGTCGAAGTCTTAGCTTGTGGTGTTACTCCATCGTAGGAAATATTTTAACAACAATTGATCTCGTAGGGTGCACCCGTAGATACATATCACAGTGCCCTCGATATTTATTTACACTTTACTGTACACTTGAAATTAGTTGTCACATACAAAAAAAAACTTTTATCAATCCACTTTAAGTTATCTAACGGACCATAAAGACAAAAGCAAGAGAGCGACAATTTCGTCTTGTTTTCGAAAATAATTATCGATAAATATTGAAATTAAGAGGTTTATGAATATTTCATCGAGACCGCCGCTTTACGGCTGATAGATAAATTAAGCGACAAGAATGTTTTTACTTACTCTCCTCTCCCATCTATAATTAATTAAAAGCGTTTACGTGGCAATCTTAATTCCGACTTAACGAACTTTAATTAAACATGTCCGATTAATGACATTCATTTCGAATGCTTTAATTTACTATACTGCATTCAATTAGGTAATAATGATTACAAATTATTAATGACAATCAAATCCATCATTGTTAAAGTTCAAATTATTTATTTTGGATGCTCCGGACGATTGTTCCGACGAACGCAAGATAATAAATCGTACGCGGAAACATTAGATATGTTTGAAGTCAAGTCAGATTTAACTAATAGAAATATTCAATAAAATATATTTAAAATTTTATTATTCTCAAATAATAAAAATACTTCTCTTTATTGAATATTGAAATACATTTATGTTAGATCAAACCAATCCTTGATACAAAAGCAATAATCGAAAATTTGATTGTTATGAAAAGTACATCAAATCATCTGAACCAAATCCAACTATTTTTTTTCTCATATCCACGAGTCGGAGATAAACAATTCACTACAGCCACAGCTCATGCATGATTGACCACCGATGCATTTGGAAATACTAGAAACATTCAAAATAACTCTTACGAGTCCAAAGCAGTGCCTTCCAACTTGTTTTATCATCTGCCATTTCAGATAATTGAAATAAAAAAGATACTTGCTATATTTGTATATTTCATTTCGAAATAAAAACACAATGATTTGAAAAAAATATTATCTCGATAGTTTTCTATATGTTTCCATTTAGTTTTCATGCTCTGGAATACCCTGCAAAAATGTTTGACTAAAATGCTTTTTAGTACAACAATCTAATTTGCTTGCAGTTCGATCTATTCCATAAGGGCACATGGGACACGAGACCAGTGCCCTCGCCTTAGACCGAAAAAGAAGAGCTCAATGTTTAGTGTATTTTACTAAGTTTTGTTGGGAATTTAAATCTTTACTTCACGTTGTATATTTTATTTTATAGCGATCGGTTTCGCCCCAACCGTCAGGCCCCGTTAATTGTTTTATATGTGCAACTCACTCGAAAACATTTATATAATTCAAAGAGTGTAATAGTGTTGTTTTGTTTTTGTTTGGTTTATTTTTGTGTTTTGATCTTGACATAGGATTCTCATTAATTCAATTAATTAATAATTGCAATGAACAATTCCTTAGTAAATTATAAATTAAATGAAAAATCCTCTAAGAATATATCTAAATTGACTAATCTAATTCATCAAAGAAACGTAATATGCAATTAAATATAATATAATGTGTATCATAACAAATCAACTAATCGTATTACAATATTATAACAAATTAGTTAAATCAAGAAAACAATATAAAATATCCAATATAATCGTAATATGTTAAAATTAAAAAAAAACCAGAAGAAAGTCAGTAAGAAGATCACAGCTTCCGACAAACCTACGCATCTAAACATCAAACAGATTCGCCGGAAGGAGTAAGCGTACATATAAGCAGTCGGCATATGTCGTGTCAAAGCTTTGATGCTCACCGCCGGTCGTAACATGACAGCGGCACTTATTGATGTACAATAGACGAGATTTTTTTACGTCTCCGATATAGGCAACGACTGTTTCTTCTTTTTTTATCATTTTAAAATAACGTTGTAACCGATTCCTATGTCGGTGAATATTTGTTTCGACGAGAATCGCATCTAGTATTTCACCCACCATATTTTCTGTACGGCAAGTAGGATTTTTATCCTTTTGACAAATTTGATTGGATATTAGTTTAACGTATTTTTGAAGGAAGCGTTTTCTATACGATACTTTGAGTCGACATTACCTCGGATAATCGAGGCTCTACTGTACTTAAATAAATCTTAGTAAATAAATTTGTTAAATCTAAACGTAAATTAAAGCAATCATTAAATAAGCTGAACTTAAAGAAGCCTCGGAGCGTAATACACGTCTCCACATTAAATTATTTTATAATTACCTAAACTTATTGTCATTTCCTGGTAGCATAACGCTAGACATAATGTGTGGTCGAAACTGTCTCTAACTGATTACTTATGAAGTGTCACTGCTAAATTTTCAATCCATCACAACTTTTAGCTTTCAAGTAGCGCGGTTATAGTGGACTCCCTCGTAATCGAAGAATGTAAAAAAAGTGGAAACGAAACAGTATGACAGAGCCCTTCTCCCTCCTTTTTTTTTGCTCTTTCTTTCTATCGTTCACTCACTTTTGCTTTCAGTACGTTTCCCCTTTTTTTTATTGCATACAATTTCCTCCACCTTTTTTTTGTATATTCGTCTATTTTCAATTTTGTTTCTCTAGCTGAGCGTAAAGAAAAACAAATTTATTTTTTTTTCTTCGCAAGTCCATTATAGATTCTTCAAGTGACGCATCGATTGGAACCTCTGGCTTTCTCTCTCTCTCTCTCTCTCTCGCTGTCGTCTGAAGGCTTGATCTTGGACCCTCGGAATAGTTTATAATTCAAAACAAACAAGTTAGAAATATGTAAGTGATATATAATCTATTTATATATTTTAAGTATTACTATAAATAGTATTCGCTCAATTTTAATAAAATTAAGATCTAACTTAAAGTAGACCATAATGATTCGTATATTATAAGACAAGTGACTGATTTATAACTAAAAGATTTGTTGTATTGACTTGAAAATATAAAATATACACCAAAAGACAACTAATCCTGGCCATTTAAGATCATTGTTGTAGATGCGGACATAAAATAAAAGCCGTCAAAAAATAGAAGCCTAGCCCAAATCTGATCTAAATTGTTAAACAAAGAAAATTTTAAATTAATAAATAAATTGATAAAGTTCCCTCGTGTAAAACCACGTATTTCACCGGTTATTTTCAAAACTGGGGTTAACAAAACCCATTATTTGATTTCTAGTATACAGTCGAACATGCATAAGTGGAACCAGTATAAGTGGAATTCCTCTTTTAGTAGAACAAAAGTGCCAATCCCGACTACTAGAAGCACCAAAACCCAGTTAAGTGGAATATTAAGAAGATCCGAAAATTTCTCGGCGATACTTCTGCTTGGAACATTAGAGGCCATTAGCTCTACATGTAAAGATTGGACACTTTTTGTGATTCAATCATTTTTGTGGACATTTTTCTTTCATTTTTGTGTTTGAATTTATTGTGCCCTCGATTGATAACTGGAGTGATATTCAATGGAGAGAATTCAAGGACTATTCAAATGCCTAAGAGGAAGCTAACTTACCTCACCACGAGTGGCAAGTTGCGCATTTTGCAGCTTATTGCCGAGGGTAAATCCCGCAATGAAATAAGTAAACAGTTCAGTGTTCCCAAATCTACACTCTCGAGAATCATTTCCAACCGTAAAAAGATAGAATCTGAATGCCAAGAAGAATCTGAGTGCCAAGAGCTAAAGTATAGACGTTTCGCAATCCAGAGTTTCCAAATATAGAAAATTGTCTATTGAATTGGGTAAAACTGTGTAATGGACGAAATATTCCTGTGAGCTTTCCATTAATTAAAGGAAAGGCATGGCTTTGCTGAAATGTTGAATCTTTTCGAGTTTGTGGTAGCAACGGTTTTGTGGCGTGTTCAAAAAGAGAAATGAAGTGGTTTACAAAAAAATACGTGGCGAAAATAACGCAGTAGACTCGACTAGAGAGTGGATTAAGAATCTACCTACACTATTGAAAGATATTCCACCAACAACATATTTAACGCAGATGAGACTGGTCTGTTCTACAAATATCTACCTGCAGCAACTTTTACAATGAAAAGTGGACCTTGTCATAGGGGAAAAATCAGCAAAGAGCGCCTGACTGTTCTACAATGTGCTAACCAAGATTGATTCAGAGAAACTACCGCTTTTAGTGATTGGAAAATCAAAACGTCCCAGATGTTTTAAGAATGGGAAAACGCTGCCTGCTGATTATAAGAACAACAGCCAATCATGGATGGCACGCGAATTTTTCTCCGACTGGGTGAAGGCCCTCAACACCCGAATGAAAACGTAAAATAGCATTGCTGATTGATAACTGCATGGCCCATAAAGAATTGCTAGACACGCATTTCGTCAAAATCATTTTCCTAACCGCCAACACAACTACAGCCATTAGATCTCGGCATCATTCAGAACTTCAAAGTTCACTATCGTAAAGAAATAGTCCGTTACTGCATTGACGCAAGTGGAAACCCTCCTGACATGTCCATTCTTCAGGCAATCAAATTCGCACGGAAAACTTGTCACAGTGTATCAACTCAAACGATTTCAAATTGCCTTCTCAAGCCCAGTTTCACCCAACTTCAGTTAGCTGTCGAATACGAGGAGCAAACTTCGAAGGACTGTATCAGCAATGACGAATGGGAGGCTATCGTGAGAAGTACCAATGGAAAAGTTGATTTGCCTACGTTTAATGGCTATGTGAATGTCGACGACGAAGTCTCAACAAGTGGAGCAATCACCGAACAAGATATCGTCGAATCACTACAAATCTTGGCCGATGATGGGAATGAGGATAATGAGGACGGGATGCCTGCCCCCATTGTCACCAAAAAGAAAGTTACCAAAGCAATTGAGACTCTTCAACGCTTCTTCCAAAACCACGAATGCGACAGACAACTGTTCGACAAGTTTTATGATTTAGAGAAAGCTGCTGATGAGGTCACATCTGATAAACAGACAAAAATTACTGATTTTTTAAGCCTTAATTAATCGACAGTCATTTTTGCACTACTTTGTGCGTTCCACATACATATATGTAATTGTATTTTGTATGACAGGTCTCTAATAAAGCATTTTTTCATTTGGCTATAAAAATGTCTTCTCCTTTATATCTTTAAGTGAAACCAGATCAGGCCCTCACCTGGGTAAGTGGAAAACCGTTTATGCGATATACCTGGATAAGTGGAAGTAAAAAGCAGGTCTCTGGAAGTTCCAGCTAATCCAAGTTCGACTGTAGTTACATTGAAATGAAAATATAGCATCGAAGTCGTTCACTGTAAAAGGTATCAGTTTGCGAAACTTATTCTTTAACAATACCATCATAAGAATGATTTTGATTTGAAGTAACTTCTTTGTTCACAATCATTTATTTAAAATTTATACAACACACAATATTTGTACTACGCCCAATGTCATTGATTATAGTGGACAAATGTAATTATCATTTATGTTACCTGGCCGAAAGAAAAAAATCGTGGACGTGGTCTCCACCCCATCTTTCATATCCAGGAAGGCCAACGTTTTATTATATCTTGCATAAAACAAAAGTTAAACCTTTTAATTTTAGTTGTCACCTTATAACTCGTCTATTAAATTCAATTAGCACAATAGTTGTTTAGGGAAAATTAACTAAGGTTATTTAGTTTCCCATTATTTAGTCTAGAATTATTTAGTCTCCCGATCCCCATATTTGCTACGGCGCAAATAGCTTGACTGCCCATTTTCCCGCGGTCTCCGACTGCTCTTGACTCTCTTTTCTGCTAATTTCTAAAAGAGCAATCTGGCAGTCTTCGCAAGACAGACTGGCTTGGCCTTGTAAATCGGTGTACGCACGAATTCGTCTATCCATTAATTCCCTGATCCACATATTTGCTTACAATGCAGACAGCTTCGCTGCCCAATTTGGCGCGGTCTCCTGTCGTTTTTGACTTACTTTTCCCCGCTGTCGCTTTTGAGTCAAGTTACGCAAAATTGAGGTCTCCGTCCCTGGATATTAATTACATGTGCGATTTTTGTAATCACTTACATATTAGAGAAACTTTCGATATAATAATTTTATAAAAATTAGAGCGAAAGTTTTCGTGAAAATCGACTGCAAAATTTTCAAACAAAAACACCCTGAATATATATTAAATTGTGATTTTTGAAAAAAATGTTTCAAATAAAATCAAAGCGGCTTTAGGTAGCCTATAAAAGTTTATTCGAATGTCCTGTCTTTCATAGTTTCTGAGATATATTGAAAAGTATTTTTAAACTTTGAATGTGGCAACGTCGCGTTCTGTACAAGACAGCGACATGGGACTTTTTTATTCGACGCATAATGCGTGCCAAATTTCAGCTTGCACCTTTGAAAATTGAATTTTTTGTGACTTTTTATGAAATTCGTGTGACTAATCCAATGTAAAAATAATCACGATTACTTAATCAATAAACAACAATTAAGTTAGATAACTTGAATGAATTAATTCTTCCCCTTAAGCGTTGAATTTCTACTATTACTTCTAAGTTTAAATTGTGCTTTATATTGCTTTTAAAGTGCACATAATATCTACAGTAGAACTAATAGAAATGAATATATTTTTATTTTTTACCGTGTTATAATATAGTTACTGGTAAAAACTAATAAAATGAAAAAACTTCGGGAGTGCTTAGCCACAGTGTGCAAAATTGAGAAGGTTTTAATACTCCACTATATGGCTGGGATTCCTTTTACTTTCAGTAGAAATGTAAAATTGTGTTATTCCAAAGATGAGTAAATTAATTAGAGTTGAATTCCAGACTAAAACTAAAAAAGCATTGCCAATAATAAAACATGTTATACTAGTAAACATTTGAGAAGAAGCAATGAAAATCTACCAGTTTTAAAATACAGAAATCAAACTTATAGATATTCCAGGCATCAACCTTAACTAAATTCTTACCGTGTTTATCTTGGATATACCATAGAAAGGAAATGAATGTTTAGTTTAGCAAGTCAAAATTTCTTTTAAATTGCTCAGTAGACACATTTAGACATATATATTTCGTTTTAGAATGAAACGCTTGCGTGTGCATCAAATGAGGCATGCGGCTTATGAAATATGTAAGTAGGTGGTTCAGATTTATAGCTCAGGTGTGCTTTTGACAAATTGTTAACACTTGCCAATGTCGGTCTTCAATTTACATAGAAATTTAGCTTTTATCCCAAATACCTAGACTATTATTTCAAAGATGTCTTATTTATCTTTGCAGCTACATGGTTATAATAAATTATTATCATCAGTTAGAAAACAGGCTTCTTATTTCTATTTCTTATCATTTCAATGTAGTTTTTAGTGGGCAGTATCTTATATCAGCTAGCGCTAGATTCAATTTCCTGTGCTAGATGCTTTTGTAACTGAGATTGTTGATATGTTGTCTGTGATTCAATGCAATATAATTAACAATATATTTATGTATTTTATTTAGAAATTTTACGGAATTCTTGTGGATTTCGAACGACAGATCCAGTAAGTTTGACAGATCAACACATCGTTAGTCTTCAAAAATTCGTTAGTCTTTTCGAAGTCGAAAGTTGACAATATTACTATTCTCTTATACTTATTATATTCCATAGTATTTTAAGAATCACTGGAACGATTTTAGTGAAATTCAAAGTATGTGTTCATGCCAAGTCGCTCTAATCTATTGAAAATGGCTCATATCTAATATCTTTAAGATAAATTTTTTTTATATTTAGAATTCTCTACTTAGAAATCATATTTGCAATTTCACTCCATTTGAGTCTTTTTAACAAGTTGCACATTATAATTGGGGTTTCTATCAATAACATTATTTATAAATGTTATTGATAGTGTTTTTTAATTGATGAAAATATTATATCCTAATTAATCTGATGTTTAATGACCTAAAGAGTTTTATATTCGGCTTATTTATTAAGAAATGATTAATATGGATGTCTTTTTTATTAATAATAATGTCTATCTAATCAATTAGTTTATATGCTTTAAATGCATACAGTGGTGACAAAAAGTATGTATAGGTTGTTCAACCATCAAAGGTAAAAAATATATAGATATGTTTAAATCATTTTTTTTAAACATAAATGTTCAGAAAATTATTAAGCACAACCGTGAAGCAAATATAAAGGAGGTATTTTGAGGATGGGAGAATCATATTCCAAAATACTGCCGGTAAACCCTACTCCAAAATACTTTACGCCGTACGCAAGTTAATTGATAATATATAAATCAATCTAAATCTAACTTACATTCTTGTTACGGTAGTCCATTTCAATAAAGAAAACCTCTCACCAGCATCACGTAACAAGTACAGAATAAAAATTATAAAGCAAGAAAAATATAATTCTATACTTGAGCATGTATCCCATTTAATAAAGATAACCACTCTTATTTGAACACGATCAGGTACGAAAGTGTTATAAAACATCTGTAATTTTCTATGGTTCAAAGATTTCAGAAACATATAATTTAATTCATTTATTAAAAAGATATTCAGAATAATTAAAAACAAATTTGCTATACATCAATACGCAGATGTTGCAATAAAAAACAATAAGAATTATAATGTCATCATTCAATGTCAAGTCGAATTTTAATTTAAATAAATATTTATTCTAAATGAGCTATCGACAGCAAATGTTAATACGATTATTAATTTGACATATATTAAGTGTAAAAGAATTCATAACAGCTTAACGCTAAAACATAAGCGTCAAAGCCAAGTGTACTGACGTTGTATGTAGTAAATTGGTATAATCAACTAAAGCAAATGCATAGATACACCATGCACTTAGCATTTATTTACATGAATATCTCGTATACTTTATTATTGTTAAATTTGACATATAAAGAATGAAAAATTGTTAGTAATTCGAATTTATCAGTTTAGCCTTCTAACCGGTAAGTCATCGTCACTTAGGGTTTAGATCTAAATTTTGTTACTCATTGTAGCAGAGTTTCCAATGTAACAATATGGTGCGGAAACGTTACAGCAACCAAAGTGGTACAAGCCTTACAAACTTGTACAACAACGTTTTTTACACATAAATCTTCAATGAAAGTGATATTTAAATTAAACGAAAAAAATTTTAAACTTAATTAAATTAAAGAGTGGCAAGCAAAGACAAAGTACGTAGGTATCTTAATAAATTCGTTAACATTCAAAGAAGCGGGGAGTTTAAATAAATAGAATTAATTAAAATAAAAAAACTGTAAAAATAATAAATAAGACTTTAAAATAATTAATAAGAATTTAAAATAATAAATAGACTTTCAAACAAGCCAAAAAAGGCGAAATATTCTAAAATAAATTAATTAAAATAAAAAGTTAATTCAAAAATAAGTAAATAGTTCTTTTAGGTACTAAAGCTACTATAAATAAATTAACCTAAAAAATTAATTTAAAAATTGCTAATTAAAATAAATTAATTAAACAATTTTAAAATACAACTTCCAAGAAGAATGGAAGTAACTAAAATAACTTAAAAGTAATTTGTCTAAAGTATTACGTACGTATTGTATTTAAAACTAATTACATCAGAACTTCCAAAGTTTCTAAAATAAATAAATTTATCTAAAAAATATTAATTTAAATCAATTAAGTAGTGCCTTCGAGCATCGAACGATACGAAAGTTTCTAAAAATAATTAATTGAAATAAAATTAATTAAACTAAATACTTTCAAGTTCAGTAAGAAACAAAAGCATACATAATAAATAAATAAAAGTAAATCGTCTACAATCATCGCGCGGACGTATTTTAGAGTAACGTCAGAGCTGTCGGATGTCAGACATTAGGGCAGTTCTAAAAAAAGTAGAGATTTAAGTTAATCAAAAGATTCAAATTTTAATTTTCAGTTTCTAATAAAACAATAAGGTGTCATATAAAGTAATAATCATCCGTAGTAAAGATATGAAAATCGCGGCTTTCACTTTAAAAACTTAAATCAGATAAAATTCATTAAAATCAAATGCAAAGTACCAAATATAAGAAAAATTCATATTTATATAAGTGAAAAAGATTTCTGTAAAAAATGCAGGAAGTAGAGGACAGACTGAGGCGAGAAATTTCTGAAACATGGACGGAGAAAAGTTAAAACAGCCTTCAAGAAGTGCATGGATGTAGCTTAAGTCCTTAAAAAGAACGTCGCAGCTAGCGTAGAATGGAGACAATGGGACACGGAGATTATTAGAATAATAATCCTAGGGAGAGTTAAGGATGACGAAAACAGAAATTTTCTGAAATTAAACGCATACTGAAAGAAGCAAAAGCTAAAGAAGAAGAGATGAAAACATATATTCATCATCGTACGACCTCAAAGTGGGAGGACTGCATCCAGGACGAATTGAGGTCAAAAGTGGATATAGGTTTCCGCAATTTGTTTAATCAAGCCAGGGACTGGCAAGCGCATAGTTAATGATACTCAAGGCCAGGTGCAAGAGCTAGGCAGGTCCAAGCCAGCGTGGAAACACGTCAAGACCGAGCAACAGTGGCAAATCTGGCAAACAGTCAGCTTCACAGAAAATTCCATATCCAGGATACTCAATAAGAAGTCTACAGGTGCCATGAAAGTGCTTATCGTTAAAGTAAAAGGTCGGAGATAAAGGATGATCAACGTCGGTCGTTAACGTATTCCAGCTGTTTCTTTTCCAGTGAATCATGTTTATTCTAAAGTTCTTTAATTTCTTCGGCCAAATTCTCTTGCATTCTTAATTTTCTTCAAAAATAGTTAAAACACTTATAAAAAGACATACCTATTGCTGGTTTTATTTTTATATCCTATTCTATCCTTGATTGGAATCTTAGCAGATATCCATATTTGGCCAAACCAACCAAATTATTTGTAAAGCATTGAGGAATGTTATAATTCGTGTTTTTGGTTAGTCTTCACTGATAAAATGCATTTGAAATTTACTATTCCCTTGTATCGGTAAAATTTGTACACTTATTTTTGGCTTTGCTTTATTTTGATATTTTCTTATGAATCATGATTCACAGTACTACCTAACGCAAAAGTTTGGCAGAAATTAAAAAAGTCGCGCTAACAAAGACCTAATTACCTACGTGCTTTTATTCCGAGAGACACTTTTCACTTTACAATCTTCTGTTCACATTTCTCCGGCTATTTTCTAAACATCTATTTTTCATACCTCATATGTTTGCCTCATATGTCTGGATTCTTTGTACGAATGCAGAGTGGACTCGAGATACTCCAATATAATTCGATATGTGTACGAGAATGCTACGTCGTGTGTAA
>WYDF02299032.1:0-15709 GCA_009867245.2 Adranes taylori
ATTGAATATGATCAAAAATATAAATATGCAGTTTAATGTGAGTTGATGTTACTGAATGGACCTTAATCGTTGTCGAATGGATCGACGATCCCGTGGCTGATAATGAATTCTCTGTTTGGCTTGCTGATTGACAGCTCCTTCCTCCTGGTTCCATTGAAGTGTCGGTTGACAGGGGAAGGGTAAAAAATGTAAATGCGAGAAAAGAAAAGATGAAAGTGAGAAATTCAAAAGAATCTACCGTAGTATAGGTTGCGTTGTGTAAATTTGATGCTTGATGATTATAATTTATCGGAAATGTTTGTTGTAGATTTAATTTGCTTGATAGTTGATTGAAAAACGATTAGTAAATTAATATTGAGTTAACGAAATTTTTGAACAAATTATATTCACGGCTGCGATAAACACTCGCTGATTGTAACATAGATATGTTCTTTTATTGTTAATTATAACTTCTATTAGAGGGAGTAAGGTTCATACGTCACATCCGAAGTGCACAATTCCCAAATAGAGTCTAAAGATACTAGATTGCCTTTATTTACATGGAATTTTCTAGGAAGAAGCTCCTTCTGGCCGGACGGCTGGTCAGTCGCGCTTTGCGTCACTCGACAGCATGATAGACGTGGACTGAAAAAAGTTTCTGCTAGAAAAATTTATGTAGTTTAGGACTTCGAACAATCAAAAACTTCTTGCTGATCCGTTAAGGATTTTAAGGATCAATTTTGCATTGCTTTTGTGACCACAACGTAAGTGTTAATATTTTCTGAACGGTGGTGCTATTAGCATTGCATGATCAAAAGCTTACGGAAGCATTACATTGAAAACGTCTTGTGTCAAAATTTGTAGAACTAATAACCAATCACATACTTTGAAAGCACCAAAATGAGTAGTGGAAATACGTTAATTCGCAAAACTTAAAATAATAAGAATAAAAAAATTCGTACAAATATATCAATGCGATAATTTCATATACGTGTGAATTATCACTAGCACATCTTTAAGGTAAAAGGACGTCGACAGCAGGCGGCATGAGAGCAAGCTTTGTGGAGCAGTAAGCCGCCTTCTCGCGCGTTTTAGTGCCTTCTCGCGCTTTTCATGGTTATTTCTCTATGCGAACATGCGTGTGTATAAATGTTAAATGTCTAAATATTATTTCCCTGTTGAATATTGTTTCTTTCTCACGACTAGGAGCATTTGATTTTGTTTTGCGGGATTTGGATTTTATTTTAAGCGTATTAAATTTTTATAATGTTAATTTGTATTTATATTATTATTCTGTGGTAATTAGTTACTCATTGAATTGATGAATTAGAATTGCTTATTACAATCGTAAATTAATTGAATAAATGATAATCCGGTATCACCTTAACTTCACAATAGTTCGGACCTTACGACAGAACAAACGAGAAATTCCTCCGGAAATGCTAGCTCTAAAAAATATGGGCAGTTCACACTTCTGTTTCGACAAAGCTAAAATATCATGTTCATACAGAACGAAAAAACGTGTTCTGCTGTAGTCGACAATGCACGAAGATGAATCAATTTGTTCAGATGTTCAAAAACCCGAAATAATAAACTTTTACCACCAAACAAAATATGGAGAGAGAAAATTCGACGAAATGTGTAAAACTATGAATTGAACAAGAAAAACTCAACGATGGCCTATGTACATCTTTTACGGCATGCTGAAGATGGCGTGTATTATTTCATGGATCATCTTGCATTATAATTTACAACGAAACGGACAGCTACTGATGAGAGCAGAAAATTATTCATGCTTGAGCTTCATCAGCAACTTACCAAACTTTGACTAGAGCATCGTTTTAGTTGACCAATTTTGGACCGTTCAGTTCGACTGCTTATTCGTGGTATACTTGATCCCATTTGCGAAGATGAAGAAGAATCCACTCCATCGAATCGAACCACATGTCAAATCAGTCCATCAGAAAAAAGAAGAATGACGACGCTCCTTTGCAAAGAATGCCGACGCCCTTTTTGTGAGCACCGGACGCGTTAGTGCGTCACTTGTGACTCAGCAAATTAATTTTTATATTCCTGTATATATATATAATATATTATATTTTTCTTTACAGTGTAAAACATTTTGTCTTAATAAAAATTAAAAATAAAGTTTACTACATATTCTCCTCTTTTTAAAGTTGAAATCGTAAATCGTACGAATGTTTAGTATTTACGTCGTATTAGGTTAAGGTTAGTGCGAATCTAATTAATCCCTTTGCCGGCTCCAGAAACAAATCATTTCATTGGCTAGTTTATGGATTTATTTGTGGCAAATGTACAGCCGCTCTTATGTACGGCTTACGGCCGCTCTTAACTCAATTTTTTCTCGTATTTGCCTGCGGCGTTGGTTTGGCATGGCCTACGACTCCTCTTGACTCCCTTTTCGGATAATTTCTTCGCACACCAGACTGCCTTGGGCTCTGGATCTTACACTTCTCCAAGTTTTATTTTTTCAACTTTCATAGGAACGGAGATATTTAATGTAGTACATGGCCAGTTTCAAGTACATAGCTAATGTAAACAAATCCCAATTCTCCTAGGGAAGCACAACTTGTTCAATGTGCACAAAAAAAAATTAGAATTGCAAGGAAACAGAATTGAACCCAAAGCAGGTTATTGAAAGGACCCAACAATGAGATATTAGTCGGCGTCGAAGACAAGTTGAAAAGATGACCAGGATATATACATGAGGTTTTTAGTGAAGAGCATATAGATATCAATGAAACGAGTCCGCTCATCTCGTCACAAATTGTGATGACTATGGAAATAGCTCACAGCTTTCCAAATACACATATAGCGTTGGATCTAATCGTGGCACACAATGGTTTTCTCTAAGCAACCAAGACCAGCTGTTTTATATGTAAATGATAGACCCATCGAACAAGTATATACATTTCTATATCTGGGAGTTGTTGTGAATGAATAAATTGATCAAAATGTCGAGATCAAGAGTAGAATCGAGCAGGATCGCAGAAATTTCATTAGCATAAAAAACCTTTTCACAGCACGTGACCTAAGTCTTCAATTCCGTGTGCGATTATTGCGCCTGTTACAATCTGTCCTGTCCTAATCTATGGATGCGAAAGCTGGACATTCATCCAGGAGATGGGAAATCGTATAAATGTCTTCGAAATGTACTTATACTCAAGGATATTACGCATATCATGGATGGCAAAATGAAAAAACATTGAAGTCTTCACTGTGATGGACACATTTTTAGAGCTGAAGAAAACTATGAAGGAAAGGAATCTACTTCTACAATACATCGGACACTGTAATGGTTCCATTGAATGGTTAAATTAGAGAAAAAAAAAGTTGGGTGTACGATATGAAATTCTATACGTTCTACATTTTTATGAACATTTAACTGAATATATTTATGAATAATAAAATAAAAAATAATTATAGTTAAAATAAATAATTAATACTTACGCTCCAAGAACAGTATAATATTCTAGTGTGAAATGATAGTAACACACTCGTGGTGATTCATGCTCCCTACAAGCTCTTGCACAATCTTCAGGTGCAGACAATGAAGGATTCTTCCGAAGTTCTGCAGTTGACGATGATCTGTAATAACGAATATATTTTTAATATATTATATTTAGTCAGTTCCAAAATTAAACAAAAAAGGTATAAACGGGACAGGTATTCCGTATAAAAATTCACTGAAAATTAGAATTAACTACTGATACAAACTAATTAAACCCAAAAACCGTTATGTGACAAGAGCGTAATTGATCTATTTTCCATAACCTTATCACATGAACTATGATCCAACAGGTAAAACTGACGGTGTGCGGAAAAGTTACTTGTGATGTATGTTTCCTAGAAGTATGTTTTATAAATTTGTAACGCGATTTTCCGCGACGTTATTTGAGAAGAATTTGTTGCAATTAGAAATCTATTATACATCGAGTCCATGACTTAATTTTTATAAATTAGTTTTTCCACCATCTGCTATCGATAGTTCATTGAAAACAAACTTAATAATACATATAAAAAGGTTTCTACTTCGCACGCATTAGCATGGTTTCTATCTTCATTAAAGCAGCAAGAATATTGTAACATGGAAATCGTTAAAATCTATAAAACCCATAAAATAATGTAGCAATCTATTATTATAATTTCATTAATTTAAACATAGTTAAATTAATTTATCTCAGAATAGAAATATCTATCTGAAAAGTAGACATGCGGAATGAATCAGAAGCAAGTGTTGCTTTGTAGATGAGGGGTAAAACTCTCCGCGACGCAAAAATTTAGGGGCAAGTAGAAGAGTAAAAAGTGTCGCAAATTTAACGCAAATTTAAACGAATTTGAACGGAAACCCGCAAACAATGAGGATAGACGTTTATCCGTTCATCAAGTGTGTAGGATAGGGTACCTGTTGTTGACAGATTTGAACCAAATTTATTTAACCAATCTTGAACAGTGTATAGTTTAAATAAGTTACGCGTATTTGTATTTTCCCTTTAGTATTTTATTATTTGTTATCGTGAGAACTCTGGCAGACGTTAAGTAATTTATTTTATTATAATCTGGATAAAGGAACTGACACACCTTACGTTCATTTTATTTTATTTTGGAGTATGGTAGCAATCTATCATTATAATTCCAGTTAATTAAACAAAGTTAAGTAAATGAATCTCATAATAAAAATATCTATCTGAAAAATAGATGTACGGAATGAATCAAACACAAGTGTTACTCTCTAGATGAGGGGTAAAACTCTCCGCGACGCAGAAACTTAGAAGCAAGTAGAAGAGAAAATACGCAAAGTCTCTTTACGCAAAGTGAAACGAATATTAACATACACCCGTTATCAATGAGGATAGACGTTTATTCGTTCATGAAGTTAGAGAAAGAGAGAGAGAGAGAGAGAGGTAATGGAAAAATAAATTAAGTAAAAAGTTTTCAGAGGTGAGATGAATCAAACCCTTGTAAATCTGATACAAAACGTTGCGTGATTACCCGAACGGAAGATATAAATGCGGTAACATTGTAGGATAAGAAACTAGTTATTGACAGATTTTAACCAAAATTTATTTTACCAGTCTTGAACAGTTTATACTTTAAATAAGTTACGCTTATTTGTATTTTCCCTTTAGTATTTTATTATTTGTTAACGTGAAAATTATGGCAGATGTGAAGTAGCCGATTAATTGTATTATAATCTGAATAAAGGAACTGACACACCTTCCGTTCTTTTGATTTTATTCTGGAGTATGGTAGCAATCTATCATTATAATTCCAGTTAATTATACAAAGTTAAGTAAATGAATCTCATAATAAAAATATCTATCTGAAAAATTGATGTACGGAATGAATTAGATGCAAGTGTTACTCTGTAGATGAGGGGTAAAACTCTCCGCGACGCAGAAACTTAGAAGCAAGTAGAAGAGAAAATATTCTCTTTACGCAAATTGAAAAATATTAAAGTAAACCCGCTAACAATGAGCATAGACGTTTATTCGTTCATGAAGTTAGAGAGGGAGATAGTGGTAATGGAAAAATAAATTAAGTAACAAGTTTTCAGAGGTGAGATGTATCAAACTATTGTAAATCTGATACAAAATGTTAAGCGATTAGCCGAACCGAAGATATAAATGCGGTAACTCTATAGGATAGGATACTAGTTGTTGGCAGATTTGAACCGTATTTATTTTACCAGTCTTGAACAGTTTATACTGTAAATAAGTTATGCTTATTTGTATTTTCACTTTAGTATTTTATATTTGTTATCGTGAGAATTATGGCAGACGTTAAGTAGCCAATTCATTTTATTATAATCTGGATAAAGGAACTGACATACCTTCCGTTCTTTTAATTTTATTCTAATTCCAGTTAATTATACAAAGTTAAATAAATGAATCTCCGAATAAAAATATCTATCTGAAAAATAAAAGTACGGAATGAATCAGACGCAAGTGTTACTCTCTAGATGAGGGGTACAACTCTCCGCGACGCAGAAACTTAGAAGCAAGTAGAAGAGAAAATAGTCTGTTTATGCAAAGTGAAACGAATATTAAAGTTTACCCGCTAACAATGAGGATAGACGTTTATTCGTTCATGAAGTTAGAGAGAGAGAGAGAGAGAGATAGAGGTAATGGAAAAATAAATTAAGTAACAAGTTTTCAGTGGTGAGATGTATGAAACTCTTGCAAATCTGATACAAAACGTTGCGTGATTAGCCGAACCGAAGATATAAATGCGGTAACTCTGTAGGATAGGATACTGGCTCGTTCATGAAGTTAGAGAGAGATAATGGGAAAATAAATTAGGTAACAGGCTTAATAATAAGCAGAGATAAGATGCATCACACTCTTGCGAATCAGATAGGAAATATTAAGTGATTAGCTGGCCCGATTCTATAAAAGTGGATACTCTGTAGGACAGGGTACCAGTTGTAAACAGATTTTAACAGGATTTATTTTACCAGTCTTGAACACATTATATTTTAACTCAGTTACGCGTATTTTCCGTTTTAGTATTCTTTTATTTGTTATCGTGAGAATTATGTCAGGCATTCAGATGTAAGTAAATGATGAATTTTATTACAATCTTGATAAGAAAACTGTCAAATCTTAAGTCCTTTTGATTTTCTTCTGTAGTATGGTAGCAATCTATCATTAAACTTCCAGCTATTTATACAAAGTTATATAAATTAAACTCAGAACAAAAATATCTATCTGAAAAATAGACATGCGGAATGAATAAGAAGCAAGTATTACTTTGTAGATGAGGAATAAAACTCTCCGCGCGGCAGAAACTTAGGGGCAAGTAGAAAAGAAAATAGTGTCTTTACGCAAATTTAAAAGAATCTGAACGCAAACCCGCAAACAATGAGGATAGACGTTTGTTCGTTCATGAAGTTTGAGAGAGATAATCGACAAATAAATTAAGTAACAGGCTTTCTAATAAGCAGAGGTGACATGCATAAAACTCTTGCGAATCAGATACACCATGTTAAGTGATTAGCCGAAGCGAAGACATAAAAGCGGAAACTCTGTAGAATTGAATACCAGTTGTTGCGAGATTTTAATCAGATTTATTTTGCCGGGTTTTAACAAATGGTTTAAATAAGTTATGCATATTATTCCCTTTAGTATTTTTTATTTGTTACCGTGAGCATTAGGCATACGTTCAGATAGAAGTAGGTGATTAATTTTATTACAATCTTGATAAAGGAATTGAACACCTGAAATTTTCATTTATTTTATTCTGAGTAAATAATTTTCATTAAACGACAAGCTATCAATCAATTAACTTTTATTTATATATTGCTTATTACTTTTTATATTTACTCGCAAGCTTATTCTTGGAAAACAGATCTTTATGGAGATCTAATAAACTAGAATCATACTATATTTTCAACTTGGGGGAGGCTAGGAGTAAACTGGTGGTGTATCCGTATTAATATCTATGTAAATCAAATAAAACGTATTCTGTACTTGATTTATTGTTTGGAAAAAATCATTGATTCTCAATAATTGTTTTTGCATGGATAACAAATTATTTTGTTCCTCTTAGAGTATTTTAAAACAAATGGTGTTTTATTATGATTATACTCTATGAATTCTTGGATCATACTTGCCTCATTAGGATTGAATCTGGGTTTTAATGAAGTAAGGTTCCATAGATTATTGTTTTACTATACCACCGACCTGCATATCATGTCCGATGCAAAGTGATAATGATTGTCGTACCGTTTTCTAATAGAAAAATATACATAATGGATCAAGCGATTACCATGATAGTTATTATTGTTCTGCGTTGTTGAGTTAAGCGTTGATGAATTTAAATATTTTTTATTTGCACGGAGGCAACTTATACAAATCTCCGTTTAAATAGTAATTAATTTATATGTTTCTTCTAGGTACTATTTTCAAGTGTTACAGCTTCTTTCATAAATTTGAATAGTAAAGTATTTAATTAGGTGTACGTGTTATGGCAGTAAATTGTCTTGCTTGTCACTTCAAGGCTTAGATTTATTGAGTTTTAGATGGAACCAAGAACGGAATTTTATCGAATGGTGGCGTTTCAAGTTGTGTGAAACTAGAATCTCCAAGTTCCATCTATGAGAATACGAGAGCTCCACATCTCTAAATTTACTATGTAGTGTGGTGTTGCAAACTTTGGAATTGTCATTCCGTATTTTTAGGAAAATAACAATAACACAGATATAGTGACTTCTGCATGTTATGCCCACACTAGCAACGAGTGTCTGAAAGTAGACCAGTTTGGTGAAAAGTTGGATAACTTCTTGTGTGGGATATTTAAAAGCAAGGACCGACAGAAACAATCCTTCTAACATGCTAGAAGAACTGAAGGTGTCAATACCTTGGAAATCGTTAATATGCTTAAAAGGTTAAAATACTTTAAAGAGCGTGATATAGAAACGAGGCTGTGGGAGTGGATACCAAAGAAAGACCCTCACTTACTGGATATTATTTTTAAGAAGTAATTTACAACTTGTAAAGTAAAATTCCAATGATAAGCATAATTTCCTTTATAAATAAATTTTGTTTAACTAGAAAATCTACTTACTATTGTACAGAATTTCATAGATAACGGAGTAAAAGTTTCTACTATCAAGGACAATAAGATCGTCAGTTTGTTCTCTGAAGCCGACTAAATGGTTTGTGCGGATAGTGATTTCTTATTATTATTAGTATCACCAAGGGCTGACTGCGGGATACCGCTCTATAGCACTACAACCAAAAGGCTTATCGTACTTTATCTGATCGTTTAGTCACAATTCTCCACTCTATCGGTGTCCTGTACCAGTTACAATATTTCCTGATGAGAACATTTTTGTACCATATCAGGTACAACTTTCGTTGCTTCAAACAGGTTTCTCCGTCTGGGTGCCAATACTTCATACTTGCATAAGATGTGATGAGCTGCCTCGTTTTTCTCCAGACACAGCCTACACTCTACTTCAGCTGTGTGTAGGTCAATTTTCTAGGTCAATTATCCTCAGAGGTGCGTGTCCTGTTAATAGACAAGATATCATTTAGATTTTCTTCCTGCCAAGTTACAGCAAATCTGCGGGTTAGCCTTAGATGGCTTTGTTATAATGCGCTTGCAGTGTTTATTACCTGCTGATTTTATCCCAGTACATGTGTTGTTTTGTCAATGGTCAAGTTTCTTATCGCTTCTCTGATGGAACTAACAGGGTTTCTCAGAGACGGCCCCGTACCAGTTAAGCATGTGCTTTGTTAATGTGTCTGCTATTTCGCTGCCTATAATGCCCTTGTACGCATATGAGTGTAAATGAGTTGGTCAGAGCCAGTCTGTACAGATCATTGATGCATTCGTTCGTCAGTCCAGACAGTTGGTGTTCAGCGCCTGAAGTGCCGCCTAACTGTCCTTTACTATATAAATCCGTCGTTTGTTATATTTCCTTTTTATATTTTCATATACGCAATGGAGGATTGCATATATTTCATCCTGAAAAACTGTGGCAAATTTGCTTAAAAAGCAGGGCATTTTGCATTTAAGTCTTTGAACCGTCTATAAACCAGACTAGAATAGATTCCGGAAAGATAGGAAGTCTTCTCACCACAAACCTGAGTTTATGATAACCTCAATGTTTCTGTGTATCTTGTAGACTGGGGATATACATCCCGATTTTATTTCAAGTATTTCATCCCCTTTAATGTTAGTGTCTAATTTTTTTGCTTTTTTCGCCCTGCTTTTAGCTGATAGAGGCCGGCTTCCGCCTCTGCTTGTATGATCAATTCTAATGCACGAAGGTCTTCATTATCTGTTATACCTACGTATGCAGTTCTCTGTATAGAAGACAATCTCTGCCTGCACTTAGCCTTTTTTCACTACACCAGTAGTACTTCGCATTTATGGATGGCATGATAAGAGACATGAACAGCCAATGGAATAAATAATGTTTCAGGTCCTATGATTTTCCATACATACGTATTATAATTACGAAACTTAGAACCCTTCTGTTTATTATTCTATCTATTTGCAGGTTCCCAGTAAATTTAGAATCAAGTATTAGTCCAAGGTTCTACGTAGAAGGGCCACTAGGTACAAATTTTCGGACATTAGGTACAGTGTCCGTCTTAGAGCGGACACTGACTTTTCGGAGCTCCAGAAATTTCAAGATCTACTGTATGTAGCATCTACTTATTTAAATAGAAGATTGTACACACCTTTAGTTCCAAATTTAGCTTTAAATCTAGTGAATATAATGCTAAAAAATTCAAATTGATAATAACATAACCTCGTATCCAATAAAAACTAAAAACGCGGCAGCGAAATGTTTGCGTACATTCTTTTCTAGAGGAAAGGCCCCACACGATGTGGAATGTGTCTAGCTCAGCCTGAAGGAAACTCGATGGAGGATCAACATAGACCCACAATTTAAATGTCTATTCGATCAAGCACAAGGGTGTTTGGGCTCGCGGAAGGGCAACCGGGCAGCACCTATGTGGTAACAGGTGGCGGGGCAGATTGGCCCCGGGGCCATCGGACGATGAGTTCTTGTTAACCTCATCGGACGATGAGGTTAACAAGAATTGGCCAACAGGAACCGTCCTCAAATCTTAACAAGGCTAAATGAAGCTGTAAAAGCGGTTGACGTCAGGTTCGGGGTCCAGGAGGGTCCGAGGTGATCTAGGGGATTCAGAGGCCCATGAAACCTCCCAAGCAGCCCGGTTGCTTCAACATTCAAATTTTGCGTTAATATTAATAAACATGACCTCAAAACGCAGGCATCAAATGTTTCTTTACATTCTTATCAACGTGGTATTATTTTCAATATGAATGAGTGAAGTGTTAAAAGATATTTATCAAAGATATTTGTTTGAAGAAAAATACTCACTTGTAATCTAAATGTCGGAAAGGTGATCCATTACCACCTTTTTTACCGTTGCCTCGCTGCTTACCACCTGACGAACTACCTTGTGAGGACGATAAAAAGTGCTCGGCACTGTTATCAAGAAAATCAGCCGAATTTAGACCGTCATTGTGCCACCATGACGCAGCCGTTTGTTGATCTGTTACTGTAATTAAAAAATATGTATTTAGTATGATGGCCAGACTTGATTATTTATACATCATTTATGTACTTAGTACATACATATTGCAAAGCGATAAACATTTACTTTTCACTATTATTAGTTTTAATGTATAGACTTTACGTACACTCAATATTAATAAGTCACGATAGATAAATTCTTAGGAAGGTTATAGTATTTCAGCATTATTGTTTACAAATTTTAGTTCGAAATATTCTAGTTACAAATAAAAACGAATTTAAAATATAAAAACGAGTTACATAGGAAAAAGGCGTAAAGTCATAAAATAACGGTTTTACGAAATAGAATAATTATGCAAGCTTCTGTAACTGCCGCAATTGTATATTAGTTCTTCTATAAAAAGAAGCATTAGGAACTCGTGTGTACTTATCATCAGTTATAAATTTTCGCCGCAAATTAACACCTTTATGGTATATATGGTATGACCACGTACATCATTTCATTACAAGAAAGAGCAATACATCAGTTATACATATGTGGTTTGAAGTTGCCTAGGTTATTCTTATGTTAATTTCTTAATTAAGTATCGTGTGTTACAGACTATATACACACAAGTAATTGTTCTATAATATGTAAATTAGGTTTTTAATTAGAATATCATATAAGGTTGTGTTTTATTTAACTGACCGCTGATTGGTCAATACATTTGTAATGTAATTTCATATATAATAAAGAATTTGCATGCGCCATGTTACACAATGAGATCATCAAGCTGACAAACACAGTTTGTCCCTTATGAAAGAAAATCGCTTCGCAATTTTTGAACGTTATTTTATTGGAATCATTGATGTTACTATGTAGATTATGAAACTTGTTTTTAATTGTTTTTTATCATAACTCTCGGTTTTCCTTGCTGTAGAAATTAAATTAAATTAATTGTTATGTATTAAATTGTTTAATCAAGTTGGGTCATTAACTTTACCTTATGCTAGTATTTTCCTAGTTAAAGGATAATTATTTCAATAGTCAAAGTAAGAGTAATTCAATGTTTTAATTAATAAATTAAAATCGAAATTTAAAATTTTTATTATAGTTCGTGTAAATAAAGTTTTTAAAACCACAACCACATAATATAAGTCCTGCACTTTGGTGATGAAGAGTGCAGTAGAAATTCGTGAAGTAGTAGCCTAGTGAGAATAGAAAGTATGTCGTTCCGTTAAAAACGATTCAGGCCAAACGAACTTAGCCGGAGTAATACGACCAAAAAATAAAACACAAGAATAAAATAGGAAATTGTGAGCCAAGATTACCGATAATTTTTTTGGCACCAGACACTTGTTGGAATACAATCTAGTGAAGGGTAGCGACCATGTGTCAGTAAATCATGTGGATTTTTCCCACGAGCGTAAGGTGAAAGTATTTTTCTAAAAATAATTAAAATAAGCCTGCTAGTAGTACTTTAATTTCTGAAATGTCTATAGCACATATGTGAGTAATAATTTATTGATATGTTTGAAAATTTAAAACATATCAATTGTGTTTGAATTTTTTATGTGTCAACTAATTTTTATTGCAAAGTCTACACTATAAATCAAATTTTATTCTTTATGAAGTAATTTTCATTCTTATTGAACAAAAGGGTAATTGTATTTTACTCTTTCGTTGGCTCGTAACTAGAACTCAACCTAATTACTTTGGAGTATAGTTAGATTGATGTGGTTTGGAGTATAACGCGCATTTATAATGCTAATTTGATAATCACGTTTTCTTGTTTACAAAATTTGTTTACATTAAATTAATCGGATGAGGTGTATTAGTTGCAATTTTAGATTCATACATCTTTAAAAAGGTTGTAGTAATGACATTGAAATAAACACACCTTGGCGAGTATTGCTTCTAATTGTTTTTAAATACTATTTCGATTTATTAGTAATAATTGTATACATTCATAAAACATGCATAGTTATGATTTGCATTGTTTGTTTAATTTTCTGTTTATTAATTTGAATAAATTTAATACATTTAATTTATGTGAAAATCTCTCTTGATGAATCTTGAGAGATTAAAACATTAATTTCATCTGGTTTCTTCATTTATTACTTGATTCTGTTACACTGTTAAGATAGCCTCTTTATTATTTGGGAATACAAGTTATATAAATATTACATTTAACATTTAAGTGTTTCAGAATGTTTATTCCATTGACAGTTGTCTTGTGAAACATTCGGGAGTATAAGGACCGTAGCCCAAATCCTCTAAGTATTCCAATAATTGACGTTAACGTTGTTTTGTGAAATATCTGGTATTATAAGGACCGTAGCTCGTACCCTCTAGATATTTCACTAATTTCTCAATGATTTTTAAATGTATTTAGTGCAGCTTTAAGCGAAACTATATTGGAATATGAGGCAGTTATCCTCAAAATACCATCTTCTTAAAATATTAATTTCATCTGGTTTATTCATTTATTATTTGATTCTGTTACACTGTTAAGATGGCTTCTTTATTTGGGAATAGAAGTAAGAAATATATAAATATTACATTTAACATTTAAGTTTTTCAGAATTTTTATTCCATAGTCTTGTGAAATATCTGGGAGTATAACGACCGTAGCCCAAATCCTTCAAGTATTCCACTAATTGACTTTAACGTTGTTTTGTGAAATATCTGGTATTATAAGGACCGCAGCTCGTATCCTCCAGATATTCTACTAATTTCTCAATGATTTCTAAATGTATTTAGTGCAGCTTTAAGCGAAACATCTTGGAGTATGAGGGAGTTATCCTCAACATACCATTTTCTTGGTACTTAAACTCTGCGTTTATTTAACATAATGAAAACTTGATTATCTAACAAAGGGTAGAAAATATTGAAATATTGCTATTTGCGAATAGGCGTCGAACTTTATTGTATGTGTGTAAAACTTTTAATGAATAGAATAAATAGAAATAGAATTGTCATTTATTATTCTATGAGTTGTCTGATTTATATATAATAACAAAAGGCATATGAAGGTTCTTGCTATTTTCTGCGATCCCTTTTGCAGACGGGTGCGCTTTATTAGTACAAGTGAACTTTACACATTTTGTTATTAAATACAAACTTACCTTACTAAACTGCCGTTCATTTTTTAACGCTATAATAAATTTATATAAAAGCTATAGAATTCATACTGGATTCGAAATTTTGATTTTAGAGGTTTCTCAGTCCAAAAGAGTGGCCAAACTATTTTGCAATGTTTCAGAATGCGTTCCTTTTTTTTTTTGTTTACGAGGAGGATTTTGAATCAGACATACCGTGTCCGGTAACAATGTGATATTTGTTCCAATAAATTTTCGGAACTGTTCTGAAATAAGAAATTGGAGAATTTATTTGAAGGACGCTTTAGGATTCATCACCCTTCAGAGCCTGGGAAAGTATGGAGTGGATAAATTACAGATATGATAACCAGATAGCTTCCAAGCTAGATATATTACAGCGTTTGCTTTACAGCTGTAGGAAACCAGCAAAAACCTTGAACTTAGCATGGTCAACTAATAACGAAATGTCCTTAATTATGGTGACTTGACTTTGATTTGATTTTAACTACCTTTCGTTTAGTTGCTTACCTTTGCAAATATGTCCCTGTTTACCTAAAATGGAAACTAGGTAACGAACCCTTCGTCTAGAAAATGGGCCTCCTATTTTAATTTGAGGGCAGTGGTCAGATAGGTATGGTTATACCATCTTTAATATGCTAAGGTGAAAAATTTGAAGTTTCTGTAGTTTACGAAGTCGGAAGTAACGGAATCTCTCCTGGAACTGTTGTAGGTATCAGCAAACGCGATGTTGATGATGAATCCTCTTGTTGGCTTGGTGGTAGAATTGGTACTGGTAAATTTGCTAACAGGCTTAGTGTCCGCGGACAACATAAGTTGTTAGATTTTTTGTCGTCGCCTCGTTGAGATTCTCGTGGACTCGATGCCCTCTTTGATGGCGGTCCCATATTTTCCGCATAATCGACACGTTAATGGGGAAGGGTGATGAAACAAATAAGATTGAGGAAAGGAATAGAAAGCGAAATTAAGGTAACCGAAAGATTCTGCTTAAGTTAAGAGTATCATATTTAGCCTGACGTTCAGAATTTTATTATAGACTTCAGGAACTACATAATTCAAAGCATAAACGCGTTTCATCCATTATAGACCATACTTTGCATGTCGTATTATTTCAGCAACAAAAAAGGTATAAATAGCCTCGCTTTTTTCGAATTCAGCGTTAGTCTTCAATTACATTTTGAGCTGAATAGACGTACGTGCTTGAAATCATAATGGCAACAACAACAACAACAATAACAACAACAAGTTTGAATTACTAGAATCAACATGATAGTTCTTCTTCATCCGATGAGCTTACGACATCAAACGGTAAACGCAAAAGATACAGCTAGTTTGATGGAGGAGAAGAATCGAAAGGAACAAAGAAATTAATGCGCCAGGAAACACATAATTGTTTGATATTGCAATTTGATTCGTAAACTGGATCGTGGACACTTGGTGAAAGTAGTATTCTTCTCAAAGACAAATATTTTAAAGTTGATAACAAAAGGTATCAGAAAGCAAACAGTTTACTTGCTTTACTTTTCAAAACCATTCCATCGAATTATAGTAAGCATGACGAAAAGATTTATCTAGATATCTTGCTGA
>WYDF02299043.1:0-15708 GCA_009867245.2 Adranes taylori
ATAATAAATTTCCATTAATCAAGACTAAGAAAATTATAAATTAAAATGTCGCATAATATAAAAATATTTTTTAATTCATTCAAACGCAATTCATTAAATATCTCGAAACATGAAATATATGACTTAGACCACTTTCATAATTATGGGCACATATATCCTAGATACTTATATTTCTTTACACTTTCTGCCATCACCCCACTTATCTTAAACACATCCTCCCTATTTTCTCTCCCAACATTCTACCATATCATAATGTTCGATTTTTTTATATTTATTTCTAGTTCTCTTTATTCCCATGTAGTTATTTATCTTTTCAATGATCTCATTCATTTATTCCCTTGAACTATCCCATGCACACAATATCGTTAGCATACCCTTTCAACCATATCTTCTTATCCCCCTACACCACACTTCCAGATCGTCCCTTACGCAGCACATCTTCCAAATATGACATCAAACCATGCGAACACCCACCCTACTATTCTCGCTTTTACTATTCTTTACCATTCTGACACATAAATCTTCCGATATGCCCACTTCTTCCATTTTTCTCCATAATTTCTCTCTTATTAGTGTGTCGAACGCCGATTTCAAATCTATGAATAATAAGAAAAACTTTTCCTACAACTCACTTCTTGATTTATTAAGTAATTCTGCATGACTATGTTATCCACAGTACTCCTACCGTTTCTAAGCCCTGCTTGTGTTGTCGATAACAGCTTTTTCTCCTTTATTTCCTTGTTCAATCTTTTACTCACTATCCTTCCAAACACCCTATATATTTCATGCATAATTGTCACTCCTCTGTAGCTTGTCACATCAGTTCAATTCTCTCTCTTGTACACCGGTTTTATTTTCCCCTCTTTCAATTCCACATGCATCCCTTTTTTATCTTTCCATACATCATTCATGTCCTTAGTCAACGCACAATCACACACATTTTTTGTACACTTGCTTTCACAATCCTCCATCGTTATTTCACATTTACTCTTACATCCCTCTGTCTCTCAAGTATTTCCACACGTCATCTTCATTTTTCAAATTATTGATAACATTCCTTTCTTCTTCCTCTTTTTTTATTCTACATCTTTCTTCTTTCCATTTATTTATTCTTTCATTTTACATTTATTCATTTTATTCTTTTTACATTATACATGATTCTTTTCTGCTTCCTCCATGCCTCTTTTGCTTATCTGTACTCCTCCCATGATTCTTCTCCATTTCGCACCCTTCTTAAAACATCCCTAACCTGTTTCTTAGCTCCTGTTCCACTTCCCCCACCCAATTCCCTCCACTATTTTATTATCAATCCCGATTTGTAAGTGGTCAGACTCCACTCTATTACTACCTCTCATATACTCCACGCCCTTGCCATGATCATATCATCCACAACTGATCCTCCCCATGTCCATAAAGTGTCAACTCCCCATTACAGTCTCCATTTAGACATCCATTTCCCACTGTCATGTTCTCCTCTCCCAACCATTCTATAAATTGTTTGCCTTCTTTATTCATTATTTTATCCTTTGATTTTCTCTTCATACACTCCCCAACTACCATATCATTATTCTTTCTCTCTCTCTCTCTCTCTTTTCCAATCACCACACTTATCCTTTTCCTTACTTCTCTCAGTCATAGTTACCGCCGTAAAGACATTTAGGGAAAAACATTTCTCCTTTAGGAGCGCAATTGAGGGAATGGGATTTAAAACAATTCCAATCAAAATTGAAATGAGTTTGCTAGGAGGTTTAAAGATACTTCAGAAATAGAGGATATCTTAGTTTTCATGTCATTCCCATTCAATAATGAGATACAAATAGAAGAAATATCAATAAAATTAAAAGAATTTTTGATGTGGACCAAATTTGAGGTCTGTAATATATTTCTATTGAGAGCGTGTTAAAATAATAGGACATGTGCAGACTGTTATGGGAGTTTGGAAATATTGAGAAATATTAGAGGATTATGCTGTAAAATAGTAGAGATAATGAGTAAAGTACTTACGTGGGTTGTTATTTGTCATTGAACAATATATTTCAGTTTAGCTCATTTGAATTTCTTGTGTGAATTAATAATGGTAAATTTTCAGTAATAGAGCTTAGGCTACGATGCGATCAAACCTTTGTTGATATCTGTAATAGGAAGATTACGGATCTGCCGTGTAATAATGAGAAATTGTATTGCTAGGGTTAATTACCTTGTTAATTGGTCAGGGATAGCGCCCAGGATTTTATGATTTTACCTGTATTGGGAACCATAAATTAATTGTGCTATTTATTTTAATCTACTATTCTTGGTGGATTGCAGGCTATCTTTAGTTTTGTGCGATATTGTTGTTATTTTTGTGCAACGACAGCTTCTCATGCGATTGTTGTGAATGTATGCGGTATAGCACCGACCTAAATTTGTCACATAATAATTAGGTGTCTGATTCTGTAACCAGTTATTGTTAGAACGAGCAATATTGAGCGGGTCACCGAATTGAACGGGTGAGCGGGAGCACTATTGAGCGGGTGATTAAGTGGATTTTGAGCGGAGTTGCGGAGTTGTTCCGCCTTTCCGGTAAGATGTCACTGCGTGCAGACGATCTGGTTAATAGAGTTGAAGTGTTCAGTCTATAGTGTCGTAGAAATTTGTGATGTTGTAATATTGGTCCTATTGTAATTTTTGTTGAATTGTCAGAGGGGAGTTTTTGTACATCGTGGCCGGCGTTTAAATTTCATAATTCTTAAATTTCTTAGTTAATTGTGAGTTTTATTGTTGTGAGCACTCCCTATTATTTAATCCTAGATTTAGGAACAAGCCTCTGGCGTCCATTTAAATTCGAGGGGACCTTATTCCACATAAGAACAGCCGATCGCCTAGACGTCCTCTGGAACGCCGACCTAGCCGCAGCATATCATGTTCAGCGAGAGTAACTGCAGCTGCCCAAAGGGCGGGTTATACATTGCTGAACTTGTGCCACAGTATCGCTTACCTTTTGTAGTTGTAGCCTCAGTCGATTTGCTCCTTAAGTAATTGCAAAATATTTAATCTAAAGACATTTTAAGGAAGCTTTAACGCATTCTTTGCTTTTGATAGTATATAATAAAGGTTTCGACTACCAGTATATGAAAAGTGGGGTGGGCGTCCAATTCACAATTTTTTGTAAAACGAATTGGCCAATATTATATACATAATAATTATTGATTGTTTTACTTTATTTCTTATACTTTTTGATCAAACTTCATTCCATGCAACGTAGAAAGTGATGTAATGTCTATATAAATGAAGGTATTATTAAAATCCACTGAAAATTGATTACCTATATTTTGAGTACTGTATATGATATACTTATATGCATTAAATCATATCTAGATTAGATATAACCTTGTACTTTTAACATAACAAAACAGATAAATATTAGGAGTAGTAATTAAATTAATAAATACATTGGTTAGTTAGGTTGAATTATTTAATCTGACAATAGTTGAAAATGTTTCTCTTGTTGATATTATTTATTTTGTTCTTTTTTGTTGTTACAATAGTAATTGAAAATATTAAGACCTGGATATATACTAAGAAAGTATTTCCATCCTTAAACAATCCTTTTGGTATACCTCCAGTATCGATTTATTTTGAATCTCCAAATCCTTTCAGTAAGTAGAATTTCAAATAAATTTTAATTTCAATTTTACATTGTTTAATGTAATTTATTTGTTTCGCAAATTTGCCGTGCCACCATTTACTTTGCAAAATATAAATTTTTCTAAGTCATCGTAAACAATGTTTGCAAGCCAATTTTTCAGCGATGAATTTACGTGATCGCTGAAAAATCGCTGCAAGCTTTTCTGTAGGAGAAGGCAAATGAGGATTTATTTCACCAATAACAAATTCCGTTTGGGATGATTTTTTATTGGATGATTCCGCTTCTGTCTCATCAGCATTGTCTTAATCAAGATTACCTTCTTACCGTATATGTATTTCGGTATTTCTTTGGGTGAAACACCAGGTGAAACGTAAATATTCTTTCTTTTGGCGTCTTTCAAGTGAAACCGCGATTCAATTCCAATGACTAGATTCTTAAGGAACGAAGTTTGCTTGTTTCACTGGAACAAATAAGTAAATATTCCCAAACGTTCGGCTTTGTTGTTGTCTGAGATTCTAAGATTGGGTGGATGGGTCTGCAGCTAATTTCCGTACTTTTCTGAGCTTTTTGAATAATGATGGTAGAAATGTTCACATTGAAGTCTTTGGCCAACATTCTAATTGTCAAGCTTTCGTTCTCTTTTGATGGTCGACCTTTTCCTTCTTCATCTGTGAGGTTCTGAGGCGATGGGTATTGTCTCATTTGCACTTCGAGAACTATTGTTCTACTTGCGTTTTGCTGATTGTTCCTTTGCCAAAAAATTCGTTGAGTTCACAAAGTAGCTGTACTGCATTCCAAACTTTCTCGAAGTGTTAGAGTATATTATGTCGAATATGGGTATGATTTTCAATACGCATTTTTATCTTTCACATACCATATACGTATGCAATACCTACTAGTATAGATATAGAAAAGATGTAGGATTCATGTTTTGACATTTTATTGTATTTCACCTTAGTACGTCTCTTGTATTCATATTAGTGTAAACCATTTATATAATTCAAAGAGGAATAATTTACCACAAAAAAAATTTTTCAAAATAATTTGTTCTTGCCCAAAAATTTTGAAGAAAGTCATATTTCTCGGTGTTTGTATACGTACGTATGTATGGCTGTACGTTCAAGAATTACTCCTAATCTATTAGACCGATTTGCATTAAATTTGGTACACAGGTGCACATAAGTGTTCCGCAAAAGTTGTTTTTGATTTTTTTTATAAATCCAACATGGCAGAAAGCGACATTTGTTTCACAAAAAATTCATTTTTTAAACTAGGAGGCTTTGCACTCTTATAGAGCATTGTATTGCGCATCAAATAAAAGAAGTGTAATGTCTCTGTCTTGTACAGAACGCGACTTTGCCATGTTCAAAATTTGAAAATGTTTTTCAATATAACTCAAAAGCTATAAAAGATAGGACATTACAATAAACTTTATATTACAGCCAACTTAAAGCCCCTTCGATTTTATTTGAAACATTTTTTCTCAAATTACAATTTAACATATACAAGGTGTTTTTTTTTTGAAAATTTTGTGGTCCATTTTGTCGGAAAGTTTCGCAGATTTTTCTTAAATTTCTTGCGTCGAAAACTCTTTTTTATATTTACAGGATTAAGTGGGTTTAAAAAAGACGGACAACTTAGTATTAGAGTAGTTTGACCTTGGAAAAAATATTCTGTTCTAAATATCTCGGTTCCTATGAAAGTTGGAAAAATAAAACTCAGGAAGCAAATGTATCTCTAACAAGCCTCAATTGTGTCAATACGAACAACTGAATATACTTAACTCATTTTGATCAAAAATAATTTTTTCAATCAACTTTTTAGTAACACTCTGTATATTTTTATTGACTTCAATGGCCCTTGTAATTCTATTTAAAATGATACCGCACCTGATGGGTCTAACTCCTGTCGTTTCAAAGATATGACCCTTAACTACTTAAAATTTCCCAACTTGTCGCCTTGGCAACCAGCATTCAACAGTCATATTTCACCTAAGGCATAAATAATAGCACATACATGCAAAATTACAAGAAATATATTTTACGTTGTATGGGACCTATAAGACTATGTATATAGAGTATTATTGTGACCGGGGAGCGATGGACTGTAAACACCCTTTGAATTTACTCTTTTTGCTGGTTAAAATCGTTTGATATTTCGCTTAGCGATTAGACATTTAATTAGAGCGATTAATTGAAACCAGTTTAGTTCACTTTAACTATTTAATTACAATGCTAATACTAAAAGGAACAAATTGATAAATTAATAAATTGATTTTATATATTGTTAAATTGGTGAAAAATGTAATTGTTGTGCACTAAAGTCTAACCCTTCCAACGTAGACAGGGTTCCGAGCGATGGGTTTTCCTTACGACGACGACGACAACCTTCTTGTTTGTATGTCTAGACCATAATAAATTAAAACCGTCTTAAGGAAGCTGCAACGGGAGGCATCAGGTACTTGGTAGTACATACACCCTTATCTATTTACATATTTAAGCACCACAATGTAGCAATAGGCACGTACATTTATTGTCCACTATGATAACAGGTATGGATTTGGGTTTTACCGAGCTTTGGATAACGATGTCTTAAGCAATGTTAGTTGGTATGCAAATATAATTTCTTCTATTTTATCAGTGGCGTACCGAAATAAGTTCTTTCTTCAATAAGAAATACAATTTCGTACAGACTATAAGACATAACTTGGTGCTTTTGCAATTGAGTAAATGTTATTATCAGTGGCGGGTGCACGTTATAATTTTGGGAGGGAAAATTTGCGATCCATTTTCTCGAAAACGGCTATTGTTCTACATTAAATATCTCAGTTCCTAAGAAAGTTAAGAAAATAAAATTTGGGGAACATTCTTAAGACACAGGGATTTCAATTTTGCACACAGCGGATGCGGGAAAAAATTACTCAGAAACGCCAGTGGGGTAAATGTAAGTCAAAAACGGCAGGAGGCCGCGCCAAAGCGGGCAGTAAAGCTGTCCGCGCCGCCGGAACCAAATATGGAAACCGGGGAATTAATGGGTAAGCGAATTCGTGCATAGGAGAATTGACAAGGACAAGGCAGACTGGGGTGCTCTTTTAGAAATTAGTCGAAAAGAGTCAAGAGTAGGCCATGGCAAATCGAACAAATACTGGGAACAAATACTGCCGTAGGCAAATACTTGGAAAAAGTGAGTCAAGACCGGCCATATGCCTCAGAAACCTAGGCAGCGAATCTGTCGGCGCCATAGGTAAATATGAGAACCGGGGGATTCATGTGTAGGCGATTTAAAATTAAAAGATTCAACTTTTGTTTTATGCAAGATAAAACAAAATGTAAGAGTTCCAGTATATAGAAGATGGGGTGACGATCACGTCCACAAATTTTTAATAACTAAAAAGAAGAGAGGATTATTTCTATGTTAAATTTAAAAAAAAGGTAAATAAAGAAAATGGCCGCGGAAAAAAGCTGCAATAATTGTGCACCGAACCAACTGAAAACGTAGCATTATTGTCAGTTTGTTGTGGCGACGCAGGAAAATTATCCACCTATGTTTAATTCTATCAATTTAAATTAAAGTATAGTGGATATAAGTTTTTAGTAGCTAAATCATTATTTATTTACCCTTTTATACAACCTTTATCGATTTTATTTACTACTGATCATTCTGAAGTTTATAACATTTGCTTGTGCTTTTATAACAAAAATATTTTTAAAGTTAAATCTGTTTTAGATGTTGTTCAACTTTCAAAAGTTCTTTACAAATATGGTGCAGATATAGTAGCAAATGCATTTACACTACAAATTTTTGCTTTCTCGACAAAGAAATACATTGAATTCGTTTTCTCGTCCAGATTGCCGAGTATGAATTGTAAAGGACAACAATACAAGTAAATTATCATTTACTAAATTAAGTCACAACTATTAATATACGTAGGCTGAGGGCATACTAGAGTTACCACTTCCAAGAATATATAATAAAGGCTTCTTCTATTAAGATACAAGACGTAAACTTACCATAATTTTGCATAAAACTAGTCATAACTTTAATAACACTCGGTATAGACTTAGGAAACCATATATTGAGAGATATGTAAAAACACGTAGAATTGAATTATCTAATAAAAAGTATAGCATTCCATTTAAGAAAATGAATGTTGTATTCTGCCTGGAGTTATAGAACAACCTGTATACATGAAAATATTTATAGCGTGTAAAGCTTAAGTCTCTCAATACTTTTGCTCTGAAATTATTTTGCCGTTTAATATAATAAAGGTGCAATTAGACTTGAATAAACTATTGGGACATTCTATATATACAACGACCTTTATTGCCACAAATTCTTACCTTACTTACATTAATGGTTCTACATTACAACATTAATACTCAATATGAATAAAATACAATATCCTACGTACATTAATTAAAAAAATCGTGGACGTGATCACCACCCCATCTTTCATATAATGGAAGTCACACGTTTTATTATGTTTCGTATAAAACAAAAGTTGAACCTTCTAATTGTCACCTTATAACTCTATTAAATTCAATTAGCACAATAGTTGTTTAGGGTAAATTAAATAAAACTGGCGTAACCTATAAATCGCCTAGCAATGAATCACCTGATCCTCGTTTTTGGCTACGGCGATGACTGGTTTGCTGGCCACTTTTGACTCACCTTTTCCCCATATTTGCCTACAGTGATCCGCTTTGTCGTGGCCTGCGATCGCTGTTCAATCTCTTTTCGGCTAATTTCTAAAAGAGAGGTCGGGCTTACGAAGCCAGATTGTTTGGCATGCCTGTCGAAGCACGTCAGACTCCATTGGGCTTATGAATTCGCCTATGCACAAATTCCCCTGTTTCCGCCTCCCTACAGCGCGCACGGCGTGTACTTTAGTATATTGTCTAGTTTTTTACTAGTTATGGTTCACAAATTAAGTTATATACATAAAAATATGAAATGTAAGATAAAATATTCTACTTTAATTTAAAAAGAAAACTTAATAAGCTATCAGTGTATACCTACCTTTAGTTTTAAATATATTTGATTAAAACAGTGAGAGAACACTCAAAATCTTCGACATCAACTGTGTGTAGCATATACTTATTTCAACCTTTACTCTATGTTGCACATACAATCACCATATTGGATTTTTAAATGCTCAGTATTGTTTTTCAACAGATTGTGCCCTGAGATGCATTTATATATCAAAATGTCAATGAAATTGAAATTGTACATATTTATACCTTAATGTAATTCAAATTGTTCAAAATAATGCTATTATGGCTATACTAAAAAACATTAATATAATATTACATCGAAAACGGTTTACTTCCTATATCGAAGCGTCGTTATCATTGAAATTGTAAATATTCATAATTATATAGAAACGTTAATGTAATTAAAATTATTCATAGCAATGCTATTATTTCTATACCAAGAACATTAATATAATATTGCACTGTAAGCGGTGTAATTTATATATCAAAACGTCGATGTAATTTAAATTGAAAACATTTTACATTAATGTAATTCAAATCGTAGAAAAGAATGTTATTATTCCTATTCCTAAACATTAATATAATATTGAACTCAAAAGTGTTACTAGTGGATGAACAATACATCCCACCTCGTCGTGGGATGAACTGTAAACAAAAACGGGTGTATACATATTTATAACCTCAAATTTGATCAATATTAAATTGCTCTACCACTGACATGACGACGATACACGGTTAATTTAAATTTGAGCAGGCATGATGTAATCGCGAAATAATACGCACCAAGAATACATTGCATTTTAAATTACGCGGGAAATTCGTTCGTAAAACAAATCTTTGGCAACAAGCGTACAACAGAGCCCGAACTTTCTTGGTCGATATATATGTTTGCACACACGGCGGAAGCATCTACCACTTCATATACTATATTACAAATAGGTAACAGAGTGTTGGATGCGGTAGTGATAAGAAGTAGTGCAGCTCTCTGCTTCCCTCTACTCAAGGTCACGACCATGCTATATACGGCTTAGGCGTCCCAATATCTCTGTGTATGCGTCAGGCCGAGAGTGTTGAGTCACAGATGCGCAGAATAAAAATCACTAATCGATCCATATTCTGTGTCTGTCTGATAGAAACGTCACCTTACTTTCTACGACATATTTTAATGGTTTCATTATATTACTTACAGATACATTGCTAACTGGCTAGGAGATGGGCTTCTTTTATCATCAGGAGAAAAATGGCATAAACGTAGGAAGTTGATAACACCGTCATTTCACTTTGATATGCTTAAACACTACACAGAAATTTTTAACCAAACATCTGATGTGTTACTTGAGAAATTAGAGTACATGGTTGAGAACAATGGTTTTGACATATGTCCCATCATATCACTTCATACATTGGATATTATTAGTGGTAGGAGACATTTTAGTTTTATATGAATGTTTTAATTATCATCTAAATTTCATAGTTACAACATTTTTTAATGCAAAACTTTAGATGAAAATGTATATATAAAAATCGTTTTCCTGAAATGCTTTAAATCTATTTCTTAATACTATTTTCTATTGTAACGAGGCATATTGTTCTAGTTCTAATTTGGTTCTCTGATATGTAGTTATAGGATTTTTTTTATTTTTCATCCGTTTAACGTATACCCTCTTTCAGTACGATCCTGGGGTATTTCTTCCTCAAAACTCTTCATAACAGTCAGCAGTTAATAACTTATTGGAATGTGCACGGAGGGTGGAAAAAGTTACGTCACAAAATACTATAATATCAATGTTGTTGTTTCCACAAATACATTTCAATTTGTTGGGGAAATATGGACATATAATGGGGGGGGGGGGGCTGAACCACTAAACCCTCCCCTTACCAACCTCCGTGCTTACATATATACCTAATCCTTTCTATCCATTTGTACCGACCTATCCGCCATCTCTATTATATTAAATAGCTCTAAATATTTATGCGTATAATACTAATCCATAAATAAGTTTGTTAAAACCAAAAAATTATTCTTTGTAATTTTTTTTTGCAGAATGCGCAATGGGAGTAAAATTAGATGCTTTAAGAAAACAAAATTCATCTTATATCAATGACGTCCAAACAATTACTAAGATTTATGGATTACGCGCTGTCACACCTTTATTATTCAATGCGCTGTATCGATTTACAACATATTATTACATTGAAAAAGGTATTATAAAAAGATTGCATTCATTTACGCGGAAAATAATTCGTGAACGGCGAGCTGCATTGCTAGAGCCCCAAACTAGCGCTGATTATCAAGATAAAGTATTTTTGGACATGCTTTTGCGATCAACGATCAACGGGGAAACATTATCAGATGGTGATATCGCTGAAGAAGTTGATACTTTTATGTTTGAGGTATTATTTCTAATTACTGAATTTATTGTACTTATGCAGGATCGAAATTATATAAATTCTCTTGCATGGGATTCAGGGGTTGACAAAGAAACTGGCTGATCTCTATTCTTAT
This sequence comes from Adranes taylori, assembly GCA_009867245.2. Lineage (NCBI taxonomy): Eukaryota > Metazoa > Arthropoda > Insecta > Coleoptera > Staphylinidae > Adranes > Adranes taylori. The sequence goes on from WYDF02299043.1 coordinate 11,129, forward strand.
TATTAAGTACACAAATTTAAGTAAACACTTGTATATACGCAATAACGGAGTAATATAATAAGGTTTCATTATCCATATTAATATTCACAATACGTAGATATGAATTGACTCGCGATTTTAATTGATAGACGGTAATAGTTGAAGTTAAGTATAATTCAAAATTTGTTAGGCTATTCTATACCATTTATTAAAAGTAAGCAAGCAAAATGTAGCGAATTAGAGACAATTTGATTTCTTTTTTAATATTTGTTCATTATGATTGTAACGTTCAATTCTTTGCGAAATAGGCGGTGATGATCCTTACGACTTATCGCATATAACCATCTTTTGTCTTACGTGGGTGTTAGTGGCACACCGCCTGGAGCCATTGGCGAATCGGTGGCCGATGGTGACTTTCCTTCTGTTTTGGTGGGTGGACAATATTTTACAAAGGTGGACACCGCAGACAACGCAACTTGATGGGTGTTCCCTCTCTTCCTAACCTCTAACCTCGTTTTTGTATTGAAGAAGTAGATTACAGGGCAGGATTATGAAATATTTTTGAATGAGCGAATTAAAAGACGAGGAGAAGAAGACAAAAGATGGAGTCAAAATAAGAATATAACACAGGTTACATGTTGTTCGTAAAATCGATTTGGTTTTTTAATTGTTTAATTTCAATTAAAAAAAAGTTATTGACGGTTACTTAGAGCAAACCAAATTCAAGACTGGGAATTTAGTTAAATTGCTACTGACGCGTCCTTTTATATGCCATTACCTGGCAGGGAGACCATCTGGCATATTGCATGTGGCCAATGGCACTCTTGTAACCGACGGCTGTCGAGGCGTAACTTGAGAGAGAGAAACTTCCGTTAAAATCTTAGGAAGTTTAGAACTATGACCAATAGAAAAACACCTTTGGTCCGTTAGAAACTTTAAGGATCAATATTGTTTTATTTTTCTGCCAAATTTTGCGGAACATATAAACTGTTCAACCAATGAGAGCTCGCAGAAAGAAGTCTAGGAATATAGAGCTGAAGATTGCTAAACTTCCTAAGTAGGAACAGCCAATAAGAATAACTTACAGATGCGAAAATATAAAATCAACGGTGTAGGAAAAACGGTATACCTCATTTGATATTTATTTTGAGCTTGTGATATTATATCTAGTGACATCTAGCATTAAAAAATATTATTATTAATAATAACTTAACCTCAAAAACGTGACGTCATAATGTTTGTTTACATTCTTATCAACACGAAGATATACAAAGATATACGAACGAGCACCTGTATCTGATTGTCATTTGTTATTGCGCATGTATTACTATCAATTTACACAACCTCAAATACTCTGCCATTACCGATGGTTCCATGTTGCTTTTTAAATCGACTTGAGATAAGGTTTAGGAGGCTGGGAGGATGTTTAGAAACAGCGTTCGTTTACTACTGATTATATTTACCAGTAAATATATAGGTTTTATTACACAAAGTTGTTGTAAAATTTTCATACGTTTTACGCAAAAACGATCGAAAAATGTTTACAAGAGTAATTAAGTTTGAATGTTTAAAGAACTATAATTTCATCTTTTATATACCAACGTATTAGATAATATATACTAATACTAACAACTGATTGATAATGACATTCTCTCAGGAATCCTATTGGCTGCGCTAGTTATGTTATTAGAATAATATAAAACTTTCTTCTATCACACGCTAACCTCACAGAAGTTAGAAATTTATGGTATAAGAGATGTGTCACCTAAACTGAGTGTTTCTTAACCTTACGGACTGTCATTACAACTTAAACTGACAGAGTCCCTTGTCACTTAAACTGACAGACTCACACTTAAATTGACAGACTCACTCGCGACACTGCTAATGGGGAGTCTTAGCGATTGTCACAGATGACGCACACAAATATCTTAATTATTACAGAATAAAACAGCCCTTGGAAATATATATCCTCAGCCGCCAGGTCAGTCTAACGTGAGACCGCACACTGGGACTGGTCTTGATGTTCCTCCGGTCCTCAGTGGCTTACTGAGTCTTGCGAGTAATCCAGTGCTTCTCATTCTTACTACAAATAGATAGTTACACTTTATTATTTATTAACGGACTAATTTTGCTCATACGTTCGTAAGTTCAGTTTATTAAATATTTAATAATAGACCATTGCTTGTTTAGAACTGTGAGGCAGCTTGATATGAGCAAGTACAGCCCGCGGTTTTTATAATCACAAACGCATACAACAAATAAACAATAAAACCATTAATGTTTAAGCAATATACTTTCACCAAATTCTTTTTTATTATACATACGATAAGTATTGAGGATTGAAAAAGTTAACAATGGAATAAAATAAGTATCGATTCAAATTTATTCTGTTAAAATAAATGTTGATGCAATACAACTTAATTTTCTACGGGTTCGGAAATAAATATAAAGATTTCCCAAGAATATAAGAAATTTTATCCATAATTTCTTATAAGAAATTATGGTTAATAGATGGGTTCTATTGCTTTGGAGGTGAATTTGAATCAGGAAAACACAGTACTCCTACTCCAAAATATTTATTTACTTAATCAAGAATAAATTGTTGTGACGCGTTTCGACACCTACTACCGTGTCATCTTCAGACTATATTAAGTGTAAAAAATAGAGGAGTTGAAATTATATGAACATTAGTAACAGAAAATATTCAAATTTGACAACAATGCTAGGACAATTTATGAAGTCTCATATATTTAAAAGTATCATATAATAATTTATTTTAAATGAAAGTAAGCAAAATCCTAGTTTCAACTAAGAAAAGATTTTTTACACCATAATTAAAACCTTCCCAAAAATTGAACTGAAATTAGAATTTGAATATTGAATTAACTAAAATTCTGGAATTTTGATTTAATATCGTTGAATTTCCTTTTACATGTTTTTAAACTTAAAATTGATGATTTAGTTTTAATAAATACATTTTTATGTCCAATTTTAATTTTGACAAGAGGCTTCGTTGTTAATCACAATGAAAGCTGTTATGGCTAAATGGTTATGATTTTCTACATTTTGTTCATTATCTTGATAAAACTAACTACACGTCTTTAATAACTCCGAAGAGAAACAAAATTAAATGCATAATATATACAACTTGTGCAACAAATTTCGAACGTCAATTATCTGCGGGTCACACAATAAGAGATTCGAGTGTGAAATCTTCAATCAAAGGTAAAAACTTTTTTAATAATTCTAAGCTTTGAAATTCTAATTGTCTACTCAAAAGTTTCCCGGAGTTTATATTGTCAACTTGTTCAAGGGACGTTGTTAATATCTTATTTTGACAAAGTTGTCAAATTTTTTTATCAATTTTAAAAAATCATGCTTTGAATCTCAAATATGTTCAACAAAATTGGAATGCTCAGATCCGTTCAACCTGATAGCATTGAAATGTTCTTTAAATCTTGTTTCGAATTTTCTACTCGTTTTCTCTATGTAAAATTTATGACATGTCCATACTTTAGTGAGTAAACACTCAAATTATCTTTATTGTTTTTAAAAAAGCGAATTTATTTACATTTTTGAAACCTACATTAAATGTTAAAACTTTTAAACAGATATGGTAGTAAGTTAGTCAATTCATTTATATAAGTTATTGAAAAATACCTAGGATTAATGGAAAGGCCTGGATTAATTAGTGAAGTTGACATGTCTTTTGTTTCTTTAAGAACATTTTTTTAATTGAAAGTGTTTATCCTATGAATACTCCTCCTTAGTCCGTTATCCTACGAAAGGGCATAGTGACGCCATGACGTTTGGTTGACTGTTATTGACCATTCGTCTATATTTTGAGCTCTGTGAGATGCTTCCGGAAGGGATAGTTCTGTGAGAGATCAGCCTCTTGATCTTCGACCTTCAACTTTACCTTTGACGATCAGTCTTTCCATTCTCACTTTTCTCCGGATGATGTGACCAAAATACCTCAGGATATTTTTGTTTATTTTTGTATTGAGTCTGGTATTAATATTTAGTTTTTGAAGCACTGATTTGTACGACGTGCTGTCCATGGGATTCGTAATATCCTTCTATATACCCACATTTCGAAGGCGTTGATTCTGTTTGTGCCAGCTTTCTTGATAGTCCACATTTTAGAGGCATATGTTGCAATGGGAGTATTAATGCACCTGCAAGGTGAAGTTTCGTAACCTTAGTTATATCGGCGTCTTTTCAAATTTTCGTTAGCTTTACTGTTGCTGACCTATCCATTGTTAGTAGTCATCTTATTTCATCCTCGCACCCGTCTTTATTTGTTATTATTGATCCTAGGAAGTTGAACATTCCTACTACTTCGTATCCCGCTATGCTTGTGACTTCTGCTTGATTGTTTCTAACTCGGTCAATTATCGTAACTTTTGTTTTGTTAGTATTTACTTTTAGCCCATATTGTTGACTTGTGTTGCTGAGTTTCTGCATTATCTGTTCAAGCTCTTTTTGAGATGCGGCTAATATCAGAGTGTCGTCTGCGTATCTTAGTTCATTAATTCTGCGTCCTCCCATTGCTATTTCTCCATTCCAGTCATCGAAAACTGTTCGCACGATTTGCTCAC
>WYDF02299054.1:0-15708 GCA_009867245.2 Adranes taylori
TCAGTTTGTATAATAATTTTTTAGACTCTTGTTAGAACATAATAACATAAACACATATTATGACTGCAAAAAGTGTTTCAAAGTGTAATGTTTTTTTAGCACTGATGATGAGTTACTTGAAGGCTCGAAACGTTTGCTGATTTGTTTTTTCAATAAAACCTCATGTCCAACTACCGATGATTTTCATTTGATATTGTTGCTATTGTTGCTTTTTTTTGGTATATCTATTTGCATAATATTTTAAATTACATACATTTAATTGTATATTAATTATAGTTTTGTTATATTGCTATTTGTGAATTTTATATGAGTGTACTTCCATCCCCTATTTATCCGAGATTTAGGTAAAAGTCTCTGACGCCCATTTAAATACTAGCCTCCTTCCAAATGTATGAATATTTTTCAATAAATTTATGACTGAAAAATATTTATTACATCCGCAAAATAATGAAATAATATTTTTATTTGAAGAAAATGCAGATTTTCTTAATTTAAAATTTAAAAACGTATCGTGATCATATAACATTGTCTTAATATTAAGATTTATTAGATAGGTAATATTTATGTATTCAAAGATATAAAATATAATAAAACTACATTTATACGTACGTACGTACTTTAATTAAAGTGTTTAGGTTCGTTGGATATGTTCTGGTTTCTACAGTGACAATACGTGATATACAGACTAGGATAAAAATATAAATTGATGTGTTAATTTCTTCGAAAACTGCTTATAGACTTATTTAAGATATTCAAATTGCTTAAAAAATCTAGGTAAGGATAGATGCGCTCATTTCTGGCATTTGGTGGAGCCTTTGTCAATATCCTCTACTTTTCAAATTGCATTAGTACACCGGCTTGCGAGGCCAGCGTTTAACAACTGCGTTACCATCTAGACTGCTTAAATAATTTGAAAATTTTCTATATAATATGCATATGTAGCACTGAATGCCTACGTTATTATACGATATTTGCAGTTTACGAAGCTACTAACAGTGAGCCAATTTATGAAGATGGACACAAATCCAAACAATTAGGTATTTATGTTTTTAGGGCTTATTACCTTAATTAACTCATCCTACCCTTACTTAACCCAAAAAAAAAGTGTCCACCAGACAAATTTTCAAATTTACTCGTATATAAAATCGAGATTAGTCATTGTTTTGCGACATGAATCAATGTATATCTTTTATGTGTTATTGTTCATACAATACAATAAAACTTTTAAATATGACATGTTATTATTTGCTGTGTCCGTCAGACACGTTGTATATTTGAGTAGCTTATCGCGTCTATAGCCGTTGTGATTTAGAAAAACTCAACCTATAATTTGGGAGGGTTTCCTTGAGGGCCGCCATATGCTGCGCGAGCTTTATGTCATAGACACTATAATCCTTCTTTGTTTTTCCTACGGATTCTAAAAGAACAATTTTTATTATTGTGGGAATGTTCAAGCTTTTATACGCTACAACTTGAAAACCCATAAATGCGTTTCATCTAATTAATTAAATGTAATAAAATATAATTAGTACTATAAAGTAACAGAGACAAGAACAGAATACCTATAATCAATGTACTTTTTCTTGGGAGGAGAAAACATTCCAATAGCCAATAAATCTAGTATTTATTTGTGATAAAGAGAAGCATATATTTTGACAGCATGCGTAATATCTTGGCTGTAAATACTACTGTTGTAGGTGAATACTTTTAAACTGCCACGGAACTGAACATTCATTGATAAACGCATCGGTGTACCTGTTCCGAATTCGTTAAACTGTCTTGCTGTAATGTATTGTTGAAGATATCGCTCGAGCACTTCACGCTAGCAGCCTGTAATAATTTCCACATAGTACAAATCCTCAATGTCAACAGCAACTGGAGGGAAGTGTGTTCTTGCTGAAGTATGCCAAAGACAATTGTGAAGGATGCAAGCTGCCTTCACTAGAATATCTCTTGCGTCAACAGATATTCGTATGGGATGACTAAAAACCCGAAATCTGGAAGCTAATATGCCGAAAACACTTTAGATACCCTTCTAGCCTTCGATAGACGGTAGTTGAATATTATTCCTTTCAACTGTAGGTCTGTGGGTGAAAGGTGTCGATAGGTTCTGACGAAGCGGGAAAGTATCATCACCCACACATAAACCATTCGAAGGCTAATTTAGAATATTTCTTTCTGAAGCTATATTTAACACTGAATTCCTCAAAATAGGACAGTCGTTGGCTCTACCATCATAGCCAACATTAATGAACCTGAAAGTGCAGTCAGCATCAACCATTTCAAGAAACGTATATGCGTGTCTAAAATTTATAACTATCTATAGGGCTTTAAAGAAACATATCATTATTTTAAACTATTTATTTTGATGAATGGTTCGATACGCTGCAGATTAATTGCAGTAAAGAAAATGAGTCGCCTGTTGCTAAATATCTTAGTGTTATTTCAAGTCTGGTCTTTGGGATTTTCGCTTTTCTCATTCGAATATCTTTTCTCTTCATTAATTCTAAGAGTTCTTCAAACTTTGGCAGATTCGTTCTTATAAATTTAAAGTATTCTGTTGGATCCTCCGCTGCAACTTCTGTTAAGAATGTAGCAGTTGTTCAATTTTTTTCTCTCCTATTTATCCATTTTCCCGCCCACAAAGTACGTCGTTTTCTCTTCATCGGCTTTTCACACAAGTCCTTTACTCCCATCCTCAAAACTTGCCGAATAACATTACAATTAATTCCCACGGATGACATGTTATAATTCAAAAACAAAATTGGTCTACATTTCACTTTGAAAGTTTTCTTTTCACCAGCGTTTTCTATCAGCGCTCAGAATCAGCTCTGTGTAAACGATTTTTTCAGGCAGGTACATCTAGTTGGTGTCAGCAGCTGACGAATTACCTACGTGTATAGGAGCCTATCTGCCAATTCTTTGCTGGTAAACCAATTATGATCTGTTAAATTCCATTGAGTTCTAGAAATATGCGGGCAAAGCCTTTTCATGCAGCATTGGAGACCATATAAGGACCTGCGGGTTGTACTCCAACATACACGTCCATTGTTGCAGCATAAACATTTTTGCGTACGGTAAGGTAAATATTTTTATCCCATATTTGTTGGGTTTCCTCGGAATATAGACACGGAAATTACAACGACCTATGATTCAAGCTTCTCATTTATAGTCACAAATTCTGATAAACAATAACTTTGTTCACAATTTGAATTGAATTTGTCAAATAAGTTCTAATTGTAGCCAATTTGTCTAAATTCGTTCGTTGTAAGCACGTAGCTTTGTCGCCAAATCGCAAATGTGTAAACAATCTAAGCCAAAATGGAATTATTTGAAGTGAATTACATAAACGAAACAATACTATGGCCCTTCCGTTTGGTTTCCATAAATCAACTGCGTTTAGATGATTCGTTTTTCATGACTGCAGCATGATATAATAATACCAGGAATGCTTTTATTTCCACTATGTCGCTAGCAGGAGCACTTCTGTTTGATACATCATAATCTCTTATTTGTATCTGTAATAACGATTTCTAAAATTCCATGTCCAATCAAGCAATTTCAAATATCTAATGGTGATTTTAGTTGTTTGATGGTTCCCTTTACACCAGGTGAAAGCTTTATTATATTTTATATAAGAGCTCTTCTATTTTTAGGAGGTAGAAAGAAGCTATCAACATTCCATATGGTTATCTTATCATTTCCAAGGAAATATAATTGTCCATCATTTTGTGGATTTTCCTTCTCATCATCTGATTAAAAATCTTTTTCGGAACTTCCTTGATCATTCCATTCAATTTCAGTAGTATTATGAAATTCTTCTTCGTCGTCGCCAACAGCATACTCAGTTATGTATGCATTTTCTTCTTCTAACAAACGTAACATCCTTTTTTGGTTTTCTTCTAAGTCATATTCTAAGTACAAACATGTAAACAGTGATTGTTTACTAAGATCTAACAAAATAACAGAACAACAATTGCTTAGTTTTTATTTTTGTAGTAACAGCAATTTAAGATGCTGTGTGATAGTCCGCTACACTACACAATGAGATATCTTCCAAAAAAACCCTTGCGCGCATCGGCTTAATGCATAATGCTAGTCATCTTGAATAAACAGAGTGATTCCTCCACTATAAAAACCTATTGAGACTTGGGCGCGTATGCGCAGGTGGGAATTCTGGGACCACATCTTATCACTGGTACGTTTGAGCTTTACAACACCGGATAGGACACCTTGGATTTTGTTTGGGTTGTGTCATTTGTAGAGTGTATTTGTGTGAGCAACAATCGCGCGGCGAGACTCGAAGGTTGTAGCAGAGGAGATACGGAGACCCAACGAACTGCTTCGTACGTTTTTATTTATTATTCTTGGAAGCTCATATTTTTGTTGTGATTAACCTTATTTTGTCATATTTTTATATAATTTAGTATTCATACTTCAAGTGCTAAACTAAACAAAATTGGGCCTATGAAGATACTATATCCATAAGTAATATGACGAATTAGAAAAAAACTAATTTATATATCTATGAAATGAAGAGTATTGAATGTAGAAATTAGTAGACTAACTATAATAAATAAAACCTTTTTGGTGTATGCCTGTACCTGTTGTATCATATATGTATACATATATTAATTATAATTCTTAGTACATCATATTCTAGGTGTATTGAAAATTTCCTCGTATTATTTTTACGCTATCGGTGTTTTATTTACCTTTTAATAACTTTAAATGTTCTATTTTTTTCCATGTTCATCCCATTAATTATACCATTAATTACATATTTTGGTTGCGTTATACACTTGATATGTATTATTACAGTATTATGGTGCGACTAATTATAACAATATGCGAATTGTAATGTTATATAAATTTTAAAAAAATTGTACTGCATATGGAAAAAAGATGTAAGTGAGTTTTATTAGTGAGCAAAAAATTATTATCTTTGAAATCATATGATTTTAATAAAGTAATTTTTTCCGTACTTTTTTCTTATATATTCGTTTTTATATAGTTGTATACAGAAGACATTTTAAAGAATTTTGGTAATAATCTTCGGAAGAAGGCTTAAATTTATATAATGTATTATTAATAAAAAATATTAATTAATTTATATAAAAAAAAGTTGTGTATGATTTCACCACCCCATCTTTCACGTTCCGAAAATACTAAATGTTTATAAAAAAAGCCATTAATGTCGACAGAGTTTATGCGTTCATTCTCGATTAGCTAACTGTATGCATTATTTTAAATATTTTAATTTGCAATTTTTAAAAAGGCGTTTTTATTTCTTTACGTCCACCGAGAATTGAAATTAAAAAGAAGGTGTTTCCGAGCAGCAAGTTTTATGAGCGTCGATTTCACAATTTCTAGAAATTTTGCTAGCAAACTTGTTATCGACCTACTGTTATGCCTCCAAAGGAATTGACAAATGGAATAAAACCATGAATAAATAATCATCAGCCAATTATCTCACTAGAAACTATCTAAATAAATAAATAAATCAAGAATTGATAATTAATAAATATAATTCAAACGAAGAAAACTTATTCGATGTATAACCCGATGTATTTAGTGGGCAAACGCCGAAGCCATTTAAAGCGATTTATAGTTTCCTTGCAAGTGTTTTCTTATTGGACCATAAGCAGAATTTGTACATGTCTGTGTGCTGAATGACTATTCCGAGGAGAGAGATTATATTTTCTTTTATTTTTTATGGCTTCTTGGCACCAGTGGGAAATGGGCTCAAAGGCCTTGCATGCGTTAATCTCATCCGGACTAGACATCTTTAACAGCGTCCTGGCCCCTACAACGATTTTTGTGACCTAACGGTTATTAACCGAAATTCCTGGCCGTACGATTTTTGAATAGCGTCCATATATAAATTTCCGCCGCTGTTTTCTGTTGGTGTGATTAGAAGAACATCTAATGATATCATAGAATTACAGTGGGGAGGCGATGAAAAATTGCTCATTAAGATTTCCAACGCCTGAAAAAGAAATTGCTTCCTATTGTGTGAATTTTTCAGTTCCTAAAGATTTTAGTGCAGATTTCTGCCAGGCCATACCCAATTGCCATCGGCGACCACGCTAAATGCCGTCACCGAAGGTGACCATCAAACGTAGCTATTTTCATATAGAAGGTCATACCCTAGCCAGAGTGACTTTGGATCTTATTTTTCGGATAATAATTCTCTAATAAGCAACAGCTAGTAAGATTCGCGGTCTTGAATTTGCCGTGGTGGCTAAGTAAGCGTCACCAACTAATGCTGTTATATTTTATTTAAAATAAAATAAAAATTCAACAGTGAGTAGTAAAATTCTATGCCAGCAATTCAGGTATACGCAAATTGTATATTTTAATTCAAACGAAGGAAAATTCTGCGATGTATAATCCCATTTTTTTTAGGAGCGGTTGTCGACTTAGCACATAGAGAGAGATAGAGCGAACTGCAGAAAGCCACGCAACGGCTGTATTCCAGTGCACATTGAGATATAGAAGATATAAAGAGATGCAGAACATGTATCGTTCGCATTTTTAAGGTCATTTCTTTTGCTGTTTTGTTCAAAAGAAATTAATGTCAAAAGGGGATTAAGAGTGATTGATAATATCATTGCACGTCTGTGTACTTGGGTCATCGGTTCTTCAAGTTTTTGGTTATTCTAACGCTGAATTCTAACGGTTATTCTAACGAGAAATAAAAAAATGTCTACATATTAGGAGAGAGATATATTTTTGTTCTCTTTTATGAGAGAGATATATTTATGGCTCCTTGCTTTTCACGGGCATTCTTTTTATTTTCTATGCGTTCGAGGAGTTGGCTCTTATGATATCCACATTCAATAAACAACTTATAAGGGATTTGTGAACTCTGCGTTCATTGCCCCTGTCTGGTCGTAATATTTACGATATCCAATTTTTAACAAACAGCTTTTAACGAATTTATTGAAGTTTGCGTGACCACGTCTGGTCCAGATTTCGATGCTATCGTATTTTCAACAAACAACTTTTAGTGAGTTTAATGAATTTTGGGGGCGTTACTTTCGTCTAACCAGATTTTTTTATTGTTTTGAAAGGAGCGTAAGTCGTTTTGAATGCATTCAGGTAAAAGCTTTTGCGGCCATTTCCTTAATTGGTTGGTGTCTGCAGTAGAAGGGGGTTGCAATTCGTTCGGTTGGACTAAAATCTGATTGGAGACATCCTATTATAGAATGGAAGTTTCTTACTTTAAGAAAACTACTACTCTGGTTTCTACTCTGGTTTCAAATAAAAGGGTACTCCCAAGCCAGCTTCAATTAGATGCTTTAGAGCTTTGCCTCATTGTCTTCGAGTGAGCATTTCGCACGTTTCAAAGAGTATAATTCTCTTGAACGTCTGAATCTTCCAACCCTCGTCGGCGAAGTTCGTTCGCTTATGAGGTTGACTCGTCGGTGACGTTGATTCGGCGCGATTGTAGGTGAGCACGTTGATCTAGGTTTCTTCCTTTTATGTCAGCCTTCGCCATAGATGTTCAAAGCCAAGATTAAAGGATGTGGGTGGAAGTCAGAAGTTATGTGTATACGAGAAAAGACATGAAAAATGAACATGTCTTTTCTCGTATACATATAACTTCTGACTTCCCAATTGCCAATTGCCATCGACAATGAGGCAAAGCTCTAAAGCATCTAATTGAAGCTGGCTTGGGAGTACCCTTTTATTTGAAACCAGAGTAGAAACCAGAGTAGTAGTTTTCTTAAAGTAAGAAACTGTTTTCATCGGTCTTAGCCATCATCTTTTATTGGTTTTAGGTCTACATTTTCTAAAAATTTTGGTAGGCATCTCAGATTGTCACATCTGGTATTCACATCTGAAAAGTCGTATATGGCAATGTCGAGGCTTAGAAAAAGTTTTGAAATTTATTGTGAGTTTTGCTTAGCATACGACCTTGTTATCCTCGTTACGGTAATGTCACGATAATGCCAGGTGGGACTTTAGCGAAACGTCGATAAACTGGAATGCCTACTACGACAGGTATAACCCTGAAAACAAAAAACGATTCACCGGATTACACTCGCGGAATATCAGTACAGTGTATAATCAAAGCGGCCACTTTTTCCCACCCCTAAAGTTTATAAGTCATAACAGAACTACGATGCTGTTTTAAAAGAATTAAATGCGGTGACAGCATATATACGCATAATATGTTGAAATTAATAGAAACCTAAACATTTTTTAGTTGTTTAATGCTCCACTAAAAAAATGAACAATTATTTTGACGCAGAGGTAAATGCTTAAAACAATATAATTCGTCAGGTAAATTGATGTAAATAAATTATTTTATCTTTATCAAGAACTCTCAATTATGATTGTCTTAAATTTAACTACATTAGAATTTTGAACTAAACTATTCAAGCGAACAATTCAAATTTTTTCTTTCTCTTCTTTCGAGCACCGCATCAGATATCAATAGAAATTGACACTTAAATAAAAGGAATGCTTCAAACAGTTCCAGCTGAGCGTAAAAGATTATTAATTTGATAACACGCCATAAGCTAATAACTAACCAAAAGAAACATGAGCCACACTCTGAGTACAGCTATTAAAAAAATTGCTGGGTCCTTTCACAGCTACTAAGCGCTGGTTGTTGCTGCTTCGTACAAATAATTTAAGATAATTTGTCTATAATTATTGGAAGAAATCTTATACGTAAAAAACACGTGTTGAGGTCGTTTACTTACGGGTTTATTATTTCATGTCTACATTTTGCGTGAAACTTGTAATAATAAAATGTGTTTCACATGTAAGGGAGTTCAAATCTTTACATCCTCTGAAATTTATATTTTAGTGATAAGTAAATTATCCATCAAAACGAGGAATAGTTATAAATCAAGTATATATCCATGATTACCGTAAGTGGACCTCCTTACAGATTTTTTCAAGTGCACAATATTTGCTTTCAACTGTACAAGTGTACTAATATTTTTAATACCTAGTAGAAGTGAATTTTTATGATATTACGGGTTATATCTAAGGAGCCGCTGAAGTTACAGCATCCAGATTAGGTAACATTTCAAAGAAGTCTTTCAAAATATATAAAAGGTAGAATATGTTTTTAAACACTTTTTAGGAAAATTTTCTAACAAAAGCTATATTTTATTTTCACATAAGATTCCCAGACTTAGTTTTTCAACTTTAACAGACTAAGTTTTAAAGGTGCATGTAAAATGCTCCTTTGGGAGTCATGTAAGTTAACTTACCTGATTGTAATGTGAAGATAGTTGTTTATTTGTTTATTGTTGTTCTGTTTATTGTGGGATCATTTTTGTATAATTTCACACTAGTAATAGTACTAATGTGATCTTGGATTTCTTAGCAACTGTTTGATTTTTGCCATCAATTTGAGATTAAGTAAAGGCGAATGATTGGTTTTATGGTGCGATTCAGGGGCAATTCTGAAAGTTGAATAATTCTTACCTGATTAGTTTTTCTTGGAGCTGGTGTTTTGGTTTAGTTAAATCTGGTGTCTTTTAAAGCCATTATTTCCTACCAGTATTTCTGTAATTGATTTTCGGATTGCTAGAATCTATTAAAGAGTAATAGGTTGCGATGGGTTGGCTACTTCTTCACAGGATACCCAACCTATTCGTCCTCTGAGATTGAATTGCCCTGACTAGTCGCGAGTCGGATGGAGATCAGCGTAGAATCCGATGAGGTGTAATATGTCCAGACCACAGAAGCTCCCGAAAAGTTACTCAGATGAGCGCTAGTACCTATGTACGCATAAGTTCACAGGATGTGCATATAAGTAAAAACCTCATATAACAAGACAACCATAATTTATTTTAAAATATTTGTATCAACATTTTAACAAAATATAAATAAATATAAGTATTTGTTACGAAATATAATAAAAGCTAAGATACGCCAAAATAACAATTAAATCTGTTCATGAATATATCATAGTAAGATAATCACATAAATAGTCCACTATTTTAACAACTTATTATTTTGAAATAATTATGAAGTTATATTATTACTTTGAGAAGTTATTATTTAAGGTTAAATACGAAACAAATAAACAATATATTAGAATGAAGTTATATCATAGGATAGTAATTAATTAAATTGTCACAGCAATTTTGAAAAATATTATTTGAACATAATGCTGCGTTGAAAATTTATTACTTTGACAAGCTATTATTTAAGACTAGATACCAAAAAATGAACAATATATTTTTACGAGAGTATCATAAGTTCAAGTTATATTCTGATGTAAAACAATCTGAAGCAGGCCTAAGTATTCCACGAATAATTCTATTATTTTAAATAATCTTAATAACTCTCCCCGGATAAATCAACATATTAAAATGGTTGCGGCAAAACACATATATAATAATAACAGGAAGATAAGGAATTCCTTACAACACATAACAATTTGGATCATCATTATTTATCAAATATCACAGCACTTAAATTCTTTCCCTGGACTGTAAAGGCTGGCTTTCCTCCCTCCCTTTTCAGCATAAAATGGACTGGCAATAATTATATAAAAGAAGCAAGGAGCTAAAGTAAAATAAAGTATTGCGTGCGGCGCTTACTTATTAATGATAATCAAAACAACTTTTAAAATAACAAGCTCAAAAGGATTCAAACAAAGATACATAAAACACTTGAAATGTACTTGGTGGACTGTGTCACTAGCAAATTCCAAGAATAAACTTGTTGTTCATCTTACGGGCGTTATTCATTGGAACCGTCACTACGTTCTGCAACTGCAGCACTATGCTGCAGACGTCTAGCTTGGCCCGGCTTTCAGCCCGACAAGCGACCAAGTTGCACGAAGCAAAAACATCTCCACATCCACAAAAAATTACAGGTTGCAACGATTACCCATCAGACGAGAGTCGAATGACCATCAATTGCTGAAATATCCTCTTTCACCAAACCTGGCCGCCCTATTTAAACATGCAAAATGGCGAACTTTGACCTGACGCCATTAAAGCAACAAAATTAAACTATACCGAATTAACTGAATCGTTGATCGAGCTTCCCAACGCACTTTTAATCCCACATATCCCAAAATGGACTTAGAATTTAGTTGTATTTTATTAATACATTGCGACAATAGAGTTTAAATAATTATTTAATTAGCGTTAATTTGGCTTGTAGTTCTTTCAGACGATGAACCAAAAAGAAGCCACCTTGCTTAGGAATTGCCAAATAGCCTAAATCTGCCCCATCATTTTAGCCTGATTCCACGAACAAGGGTACGATTCAGGCACGCAATTTCCTTACAACAGCTCTAAAGCTGCAGGTCTTAAATCGGGTAGAAATCGATCCAGTAATATATAACTTGCGCTGTAGTACTCACTACGTGCACTAATTGCATACAAGCGTGCTAGCAGCATGTAGACTTAGCCACCAGTGTTAACTATACACATCTGAACTTCAGTCAGTCATAGCTGGTAAAACGAATGTAATCTGAAATTGAACAGAAACATAACATTGCCAAGCAAAACAATGACGGCTCGTACAATAAAAGATTAACCACTAGATTAATATTGTAGATTAAATGCATAGCACAATTAATTAATGGTCGACACTTTACCTTGGATCATAACAACCTGGCTACGTAAGTTTAGTTAACAAGGTAACTAACTGTAAACACCAATTTTCCTATTAAACGACCATACGCAATTTCCTTGTTTAGGTACCAACCAGGTTTTGATCACCTCGGAGCCTAGAGTATATTACTGAATATTTCCCATTAATATTACACACTAGGAAGATAAATGAGCTAACGTGGAATACACTTCTGGAAGACAATAACAACAAATATCCTACACGTTATAACTAATATCTCTCAATTACAATAACACAGTAAGTATTATAATGTATAGTATTATAATTAGGTACCCTCTACAATGGATCTATTATTTCTTACCTTCATAATATATGTTATATGCTTAATATTTCTTAATTCGCACAATAGTCTGCACCTGTTTTATTATTTATAACATGCTCTTAAGAGAGACATGTTACAAGATATTAAATAGAAACCTTCCTGTACGACTGTAGTATTTAGGTTATTATGTTACTTTGTTTAATTCAGAAATTATCACTATTTGGCACAATAGGAATTGGTGTGATACTTTCAGATCGGATTTAACCTTAACTACTTATATCTTTGGTGTATTTCTTTGTAAATGTTGTCTTCGGCTTAGTAGAAGTATCTTCTTTTTTTCTTCTTGATATTACTTTGGGCTTATTTCCCCTACGGTATAAGACACCCACTGACATACTCTCTTCAGTTCACTGGCTGCTATTCTCGGGCTATGTTCTACGATATGGTCTATTCCCATTGATTCGTGAACACACACATTCCACCATCAAATTATTTATTTTCTTAGCTAGTTTCTCTTTAAAGCCGTAACCTCCTTTGTTAATCAATTTTCATTACTCATGTAGGTATTCTAATTAGTTATTTTATTATTTTTTATTATATTATAAACAATATCACAGATTTTAAATTAGCTATCACCTTAAAATTATTTAATTCTCAACATTTTGAACTAGTATTTTTATGAGCAACTTATTTTTGACACATTAACACAATGTAGTTCCAATTTCCATGGTGTTTGCTTAACCGCTATCTTATCCCGCTCCTAACGGTTTATTGTTTCTATTTCTATCTCAAGGAAACGATTTCTATTTTTTCCTGCAAGGAAACTTTGCTATCTTTCTCCAAGTAACCTCAGTCTTTTTCAGTATGACGAGGAACCTGATCGGTTCTCCAATTATGTTCCTTAGGTCATTGTGGAATCTTGTCAGATAATACTGATTTAACTCGCATTCTAAGAGTAGATAATGTATGTACTTTTTTTCTCCGCATAAGCATCTTTTATTAACCAGAACTCCGATTCTATATAAATTAGCTTTAATTCTGGAATGTCCCGCTCTGAATGTACGTACCAGCGTTTACTCGGTAGCTTTTCGCCTACCACATTAACATACCATTGTTCTTTCATTGTCGATAAGTGCCTCCACTCCAACTTCCATTTTTCTACTATCCCCTCTTTATAAACCACGAGAAAATCATGCAGATATCTCTATTTCATAGATATTCTCGTATACTCTCCCTCATTAACCAATTTGTCTGCCATTTCATTGTCAGGCATCTTATGGTCCCTCGGCATGTAGGCTAAGGCTATTGTCTCCTGAAATGAGCTTCAAATTATTCCAGATTTCAAAATACGAATAGTCCTTGTTCACATTGATACCCGTTTCTAAGAATATCCAGTGTGCTTTTGGAGTCAGTGAATGTAATACTAGATTGAATATTTTTGGCCAATACAATCTGTGTTGCCATAAATATTATCACCATTTCCGCTGTACAGATCGCTATATCTGGATTGAGTTTTAGTGCTACTCTGTGTCTGAGTTCCGGGATCTATACTCTTATTCCCACCAATGACCCTTTAGGATTTGATTTCTTGGAAGCATCGATATAAATTTCGACATAATGCTCCATGTTTCTCTCCATGTAATCTATGAGGATGCCATTAGGCACACCACTCAAGCCTTCCTCGCTTTCCGAATTCTTGGGTATACCAAATTCAGGTATCCA
The DNA here is from genome assembly GCA_009867245.2 of Adranes taylori. Lineage (NCBI taxonomy): Eukaryota > Metazoa > Arthropoda > Insecta > Coleoptera > Staphylinidae > Adranes > Adranes taylori. The sequence goes on from WYDF02299054.1 coordinate 13,607, forward strand.
AATTGGTCAAGATAGGGTCTCTCAAAACAATAAATTTTTCTTTCACTCCCCATTTATCCTTGTCACCGTCCAAGGACCTCTCTTTGTTCAACCAATAATCCATGTGGTTGACACTTCGACTTAATTTCTCAGTCATCTCCCATGCCTGATCACTTTCTGTTCTTGAACTTTTAATCATACGTTTGTGTGCAAGCTATTGTCAACTGTATTTTAGTGAGTATTCGTCGCTTTCTGCTAAGACTACATGATTTGGTGTGCTTTTCATTTGATGGCTCTGAGCTAGATGGCTAGATGCAATTTGTCTACCTTGCCTATATGAGTTGCGTTGCCGGCGTGAGTGTTTCGTAGTCCAAATGAGATCTAACGATAGCATTATATAATAGCTTTAAAGTGCAGAGATCAGCTCCCCACCATGTCCCCGCCAAACTCTTGATGATATTCAACCCTTTTGAAGCTTTATTACATTTAATTAGCAGTTATTAAATTTAATTAAATTGTAATGGTCGTTATAAATGTTTGCATGCAATCCAGTGATATTCTCATTCATTCCCATACGTAAAATAAAGTAATCAACGCTTTGCAATTAATAAAATAAATCAACACTTGAATAAAAGTGACTTTATGATTTGTTCAGTTAAACTAGATAGAAAAAAGTTAAACTAGATTTTGCCGCTGTACACAAGCTATTTATTTATTATTTTAGAGTAACGAACCATTATCTTAATTATTTATTTGTATTTCTTTTGGCTTAAGCTTGATGAACAAACTTATTATTAATTACTTGACTTCACTTTCTTCATCAATATTATACTCAAGTTAATTTATCCGAATTATTCCTAAAAATATTAATGCTAAGTACATTAGTTAAATGCATAATAAAATACTTAATAAAATTATGATCACACTTTAATTAGACATGACTATAGTTTTCATTTAATTATTAATCTAATATTATTTTATTCCGGATTATTATTTCGCTACTTAGTTGGACATTACGACGTTCGGCGGACGCCCGAATTTACTATCCCTTACTGCTGTGAGTGAACCATTTTTATACATCTCAGGTCCCCTTCCACATATCGATACGCATTCTTTTAGTCATGATTAATTTGTATCTCATTAGCGCATTCTAGAATATTTACTATATCACCTGCGACTTTGTTCACAAGCATAGCTTCAATTAGTATATGGTATAATCAATAACTAATATTTATCTTCGAATTTTGATCACAAAATAGATCTACAGTAAGTTACCCGATGTCCCCTTATCTAAAATCTTATTTACAATGCGGAAACTTGTATGGCGTCTAATTATTTTAACGTATTCACCTGATTTGTGAGTACTTAATGCCCAATTCTTTTACATCAACCTAAACAGGAGCGTGGACAAATCTCCACATTACAATATGTGTTTTTCATTTGTGTGCACAGCCTACCAAAATTAACTCTTGGATCAGAGCCACCATTTTCAGAAGGCCTAATTGTGCTGGATTTGGAGATGGAAAAAGAAATCACTAGATGATGGCATTAAGATGTGACATTACTAGTTTCATAGAATTTGATTTGTTATTATTAAAATAATGACAGATCAAAAGTCGACAGTATAATTTGTTTACAGTGATAGTTTTAAAAAGGCGATTTGGTCCAATAACGGATATTTCATTCGAATGATTTTCTTGGTCGATTTTTTAGAATTTTAATATAAATACCTAATCGCTTTGCTTAACTTTTGGTAATGAAGCACCAACAAGAATATTGTTAACTATTGATTTACAGAAATTCATCGTATTGATGCTCCCATCAGTAATGAATTTTGTGACGGTCGATCAAAATTATTTGTTGTTTCGCAAAACGTCGATACTATGTGCTAAATGATTGATGAGGATTGTCACATATAACTCCGATAGAACTATCGTTAAGCATATCGAAGACTGCAGTATACTGAACTATGCTTGAACATTATAATCTGAAAAAGGTTCATTTCAGATAGATTCCATACGAATTCATCGTGGCTACAAAAAAGCCACGATGGAATAGTGATAGAAGCAATCAGATCGGGAGGAGAATGTGTCCGGCGGGCCCTTAGTAAAATGTTCACAGAA
>WYDF02299065.1:0-15707 GCA_009867245.2 Adranes taylori
AATTTTAACAAGGCGAAAATATTAGACAATGAACCATATTTAAATAAAAGATTAATTTCCGAAATGATACACATTAAGCTTATATACTTCACTTTTTGGCTCTAAGATGGATTTGTCTTTATTAGTTTTAATTCTATTAAAAAGTTTACATGTTCTAAAGTCTATTTTAATGTAACCTTTTAAAAATGTTTAACAATTGAGACTATTAATGATTTAAATATGATAATGAACAATATGTATTTTGGGAGTTTTCTATTTCTTCCAAAGTGGAAACAATGAAGACAAATTTCTATATATTGTCTTTTTTATATTTTTTCGAATTTCTATATTTTTTATAATTTCTTATAATTTATTTTAATTTTATAAAGTAATATTGCTCTATTAGTTTCAAAATTAAACAACAGATTTATTTTATTTTTATTTGAAAGCTTAATGACAATTATTTAAAAAAAATGTTATTTAATTCTTAAAAGTAATTTAATCAAATTTTCATTGTCTCTTTTTTCATGTTGTAATTCAATTGAGTAAGTTAAATAATACTACTAATATGTTTAATTGTGATTTTAAGTTAATTTATTGTAGAATATAATCTGATGATGACTGAATAAATGAAAGGATTTATATTTGGTTTAGACTATATCGAATTTTTATTTTTTGATTAATACTCCACTACACCAACTAAAAACAAATTTTTTAAATAATTTACTGTTTAAATAACTACACCATACATACTCCTCAACCACAAAATTATTCCAAAATTATTAAATCGTATTTATAGTATTTTTAGTAATCGTGTTTATCAAATAAAGTCTGTTATTTTTTTTTAGTGTACGATTACTATACTTCAACTCACAGTAAACTAAACTTATTTACGATCTCTCTTTATACTCTTAATGTAATGATTTTCATTCATTTACGTTAGGCTCTGCTGTTGTTATATTCCATCCTTCTTTGAAGGGGAAAAATATATGTGCCACTTCTATTTGGTTCGTAAAAATCACAAGATTTTAATTTTAAATCATTCTATCAGCTAGATTGCTATTCTATTTCCTCCACAACATATAAGGGCAGATAAAAAATATTTATACGAATGAATTGTTAATTTAAAATAAGATTATTCTTTTTTTAGCAAATTATTATTTTGGATTAATTTTAATAATTGTTAAGTAAAATTTTTTTATCTTCCTTAGTTACAAAAATTAGTATATTTGTATATAATACATTGTATTAAAAATATGTAGTATCATGCATAGTTTGTTTCCATAGCAACATCACATAGCACACCAACAATTGTTATAAATTCAAAAGTTTCTAATGTTTTATAATTGTACTCACTTTTGTAAATTTTTAAAATAAATTGTTTTAAATAAAACCAATTCTAACAACTTAATCTAACAAAGTTCAGTAGCATGTTTTACTTGCAACTATTTTCAGAGATATTGAAAAAAACGTTACAAATTTAAGTATGACAACGTCACATTCCATTTGTATTGAAAAGAGATAGAAACAGTTGTTTATGCTAAGGAAAGCTATCGATCTGCAAATGTTCACTCAGCCTTTGCACATGTTTGTGAATGGTCGTTTGTTTGTGAGTCGTTTTTCTATTGTTTGTACATATTTTTGGAAAATTAAAAATAGCGCATTTTTGCTGTTATACAATCGCATGTTATACAATCGAGCTCAATTTCCGACGCTACTCCTCTTTTTTGAAATTGCCCTTCTCTAAAGGCTTAACTTTACATTCCCAGTAATACCCGACCTAATACAAAAAAATTGGAAAACAGCTTCTTTACCTACATCGTCCCCTTCTAGTTCGATACACTTTTTCTACCGATGTTCAATAGCTTCGATGCCCTATTTATTGTGAGTGAATAAATGTGAGTGTTGTAATACTTCATTCACCTTCTTCGCTCGATGATAGCAATTTAAGTTTGTTTTACGTATTGAACTATTTTTAGTAATGGTGGGGTAACTACTTTTATGAAAGCGGGTGTTATTTTTTAGAAACACGCTGCTTGACATGTAAATAAGAAATCTCATTTTTGTTACAATTAATCAGTCTTATATATAAATTCTATAATACAGTTGTTGTAAATTATAAATAAATGATTTATGCATGTACTGTAAAAAAGCACTTTTCTAAACAAATTAGACCTTTTGACATATATGAATTTACTTGCTCGTGGTTACTTAATTAATGACACCTTCGTGTGTCGCGTGCCATATGACGCAGTTTTAAAAAATGCTAACTAATATTGTATGCTAGTTTGTACATATCTTATTTTGATTATTACACATATGATCTTTTTTCAATTCTAGTTTCCCAGAAGATTTGTTTATTAATTGGTACTAAATTTATTGGGAAACTGTTTATCGTAATTGGTTAAAATTATTTGGACCTAGACTGCAGATGGAACTGTTTTCGTTTTCTTTGAAGCCGATTCTTCCCTTTCGGTCCATTGTTTTGATTGTTTGTTCGCCTCAGATGTGAAGTGATGGGCCCAAGTTTCATCTTTAGTTATGAATTGATTCAAAAACTCGGCTTTATTGCTGTAAAATTTTGTCAAACACTGGATTGAAACATTCTCACGACCCTATTTTTTTCCCTTGTGACTAATCACGGCACGAATCTTACGCACAGTTTTCCCATATCCAAATTTTTAGCCAATATGTGATATACAATACTTTTAGAAATGCCTACCATGTCTGCTAACTCGAGCACTTTCTGTCGACGGTCTCTGACATACTCCCGCACACGGCTTATCGGAGTCTAGCGATGTCACAAATGTCTCTTCTTCTATATTCCTTATAGATTACAAATATCTCCAGAAATATAAGACTCGGGTATCAGGTTAGTTTAACGTTGGAACTGTTCCAGCGGTTCTCAGTGGACTCGCTTATTCACTTAGTAGGCTGAAATTATTCACTCTAGTGGAGGAGGGAAAGGAACTACTATCAGATGCATATTCATCGTTAATCATCGCCGTTACCGTTTTCGAGTGACTAAAACTAGCGTACGTCAGAATCATACCAGTGAAATAAAACCATTATAAGACGTATAACGCCTCGGCCAGTGTTACTGTTGTTATTTGACTAAGAGTAATGTAATCCAGAATTATACATTCTAGTGGGGAAAGTGAAATATATTCACTGTATGAAGCGTAGCGCTTCATTAATCATTACTGTTGTCGAGTGACTAAAACTATCGTAAGCCGGGATTATACACTCGACGCGTAACACCCTAGTAATCTTCGTGGTACTGTTTGTCAAGTGATTAAAACCAGTGTAAGTCAGATTAATAAATTCTAGGGAACGGAGATGAGAAGGAAAAACTGTATGACGCGTAAAGCTTCGTTGATCGTCAGCGTTACTGTTGTCGAGTGACTAAAACTAACGTATGCCAGAATTTTACACTCGACGCGTAACACCTTGGTGATGTAGATGGTACTGTTTGTCGAGTGACTAAAACCTACGTAGGTCAGAATTATACACTCTCGTGAACATGGATGGAAAGGACACACCGTATGATGCGTAATGCCTCGTTTATCGTTGGCATTACTGTTGTCAAGTGACTAATCCCGCTTAACGACTCATACACCCCATTTGTATAGGAAATAGGTAGGAAGGACGTAGACGGAGAAACTAAGGTATGTAATAAACATGCAACTATTAAACCAGTATGTGGTATATATAATCACTTACCAAATGCGCTGTCTGTTCGGCGATTGTCACGTACTATCACACTATCTTCTGATGCTGTTGTCTGGGATGCTGCTTGCGCTTATTGTTGATTTGAAAATCAGAAACTAAAATAATTTCATGAGTGCATGACTATTTATTGGCCCAAACCCGGTGATTAAAATTCTATTACATGTGATAGCAAACGCTTGTCATCACACATTATTAATATCCCGTGCGGTTTCTATAGCAGCTGCGGGCAGTCTACATACATCGAATACACCAACAAGCTCTCCACTGCGAAAACGAGCAACAACACACATTAATTATTACCAAACGTCAATCGATTCGAACACTACCAGTGTATTTATACAGCATAACAAACTTGCAGCGACCGATGCTACAGCGAACAACGCGTTTTAGTTAAGCGCGTTCACATCTATAAACACACACACCACGCAGACAACACGCTAATGTTTGGTACCTTGTCAGATACGGATTCGCGCCATTTATTTATTTTATTTTCAAATGGCTCCACGCACTTTGTTACAGGTCATCCAGTACCATCTTGTGGTTTTTCATCATCATTTCTGGTGTGGTCACCTCATTTAATTGACCACTGTGATATTTATATCGGCAGCTCGCACAGCCTTGGTTAAACTCTGCCATCCAATATTTTATTGTTGTAAACGAAGGAGCAGACTCCCCCAGAATAGAATCTAGCTTTGCTTTGATATTGGTTGGACTGAAGCCTTTCAAATAAAAGTATTGTAACACATACCGATGATCAATTTTTTCCATGTTCACTTTACAAATCTATTGGGAGTGTTACAATCAGACAAATACTAAACAACGTAACGTTATCAAACTTCAAACTTAAGATTTATAAGGTTGTTACTTTCTACGATAATCATTCCTTGCATAAAACAACCGCCCTCTATGCGTCAAGTCTGGTACTTCTGGGGCTATCCTCGTACCTACCGGAGAGTGTTTGATTGTGTTTGTCTACGATTGAAAAATAAATTCACATTTCTTTTAAATTCTTTCCGTAATGTAGTTAATAATGTGTTAAATAAGAAATCATCTGAACATAATTTCATTTCATATGATTTAATATATATAGGTCACATAATTTTAAATAGTCAATTATTTTAGAAACGTTTTAAATACTCCTTGTACACATTTGATTTCGAATAGACATACGCAATGGCAATCCATCATTTCCGATGAATTGGATCAACTGTTGAAATATTCAATGGAACTACACCTTTTTTGGCTCTGAAATGTTTAGATAACGTTTGATTTCAGATTGGAGAGTTTCCCAACATTAGATTTTGTAGAGAAATGTAAGAATTATTCAATAGGTTTGAGCCTATTGTAAATATAACATATAATTTCATTTGATTTACATACAAATATCTCTATAAACGACAATTAGCAAATTATATTCTCTAATTGAATTGTAATGATAAGTTTACTTAAGGGAAGCTCGGGATTCGTAAGGTGCTCACTTATAAACAATTAAAAGCAAAAAAAAATACATTTTTATAAATTTTAATAAAAAAACATTTTTAAAATAATAAGTATACAAATAACAAAATAAGTAAGACAAAAAATACAATATAATAAATAAACAAATTATAAATAAACACAATAATCAGACTTCTCCAACTTTAACATAAATAATTCAAATTTTCTGGCGTACTATATATTTTCGATGGACGAGGTTAACCAGTTTTCTGACCATCTGTTGGGTGGTCGTCCAGGTAATTTCTTTCCATGGGTCTGCTGCTTTAACTCTTTTGATTTCCGATTTCCATAATCCACCCATGTGAGAGGCACTAGAAGGTATGGATCGCCATTCTACACTCTCATTTTTAAAGCTTCCTCAGAGAAAGAGAGAGAGAGAGTTTTTATAATCTTTGAGCGCCCAAGAGCACAGAGTTCATTGCGTGCATCTGCAAAGTCACGTTATTTTACAATAATTGCAGGTTTGCCACGTCGAGCTACAAAGCGTCGCAACGCGGCGAGAAACAAAACTTTAGGCAAATCCGATAAACACTCAAAATGTATTGCGCCGATTGTGAAACATTTGAAAATATAAATGTAGCTTTGAGCTGTTTGAAATTCCGGCCTATTCTATCTTTTACAAGAATAGGCCCAGCAAAGTCTATTCCCATTGTAGCGAACGGAAAGGAAGGTTTGAGCCTTTGCTCAGGTAAATTTCCCATCAGTGGAGTAGCAAGCTTCGAATTAAATCCTGAACACACAACACATTGCCAATAAACTTGCCTCGATATATCTCTACCCCTAATGGGCCAATACCTTTCTCGCATTGAAGAAAGCATTTGAGCCGAACCAACGTGTAGGAGCCGTTTATGCTCCAAGAGAAATAACAGAGTAACAATATGGTGTTTCGCTGGCAAAAAAATTAGGTATCTCTTATCGTATGTGTAAGTGCTATGTTTCAATCGCCCCCTAATCTTTTAATATTATTTTCGTCCATAAAGGGGGTTAAAGTTTAAAGGTTACTTTCATTGAGGCGGAGTCAAATTCCGCCAGTAAAATAGAACCAAATTTCCGATTGGTAGGAGGCGTTTTAACCTCAATTTTTAAAACGTTAATTCGAGAAGCCTTTATTACGGGCAATTTTGTCTGCGACAAAATTATTCATTCGGCCATTCAGAATAGGGCCTTGAAAGAAATAAGGGCCCATTCCACCACAGCTAGGTGGAATAGGCCCTGTGGAATGGGCCCTAGGTGGAATGGGCCCTAGGTGGAATGGGCCCATTTTTCCAACCAAATAACTAGGGGTAGCACCACGCGACAGGATATCAGCGGGATTATCATGCGCCGAAATGTGCCGCCATACAGAATTGTTGGTAAGATCTGGGATTTCTGCGACACGATTTGCTACGTATGTTTGAAGAAAGCTTGGTGAAGTACATAACCATCCTAGTACTATCATAGAGTTAGTTCAAAACGTGACTCGTTCTATTGGCATCTATAGGCATTGTGGTACAAATAATAACCTTGTCTAATAATTTGGCTAATAAATGTGCCCCACAAACTTGGAGGCGAGGTATGCTTTGACTTTTGAGTGGAGCTACCTTGAATTTCGAGCTGAGCAATTGAGATAGACTCATTCCATCAAACTGCATACTTCTCAAGTTCAACGAGGCGCCATAACAGTCCTTGCTAGTATCGGAGAAGGCGCATAGGTTTACAGAAACCCTATTTAAATGTAGAGCATGTCTAGGAAATGGATTTGGCTCAAATCTTCTCGAAAAATACTCCACTACATTTACAAACTCTTGGGAATGGGTTAATCTCTATCAACTTTTTCCTCCCAAAGTCTTTGAATAAGAATTTTAGCAACCACAATGCAGGGCCCTATGAGGCCAAGTGGATCAAAGATTGACGAGATTGAAGACAAGAAAAATCTCTTTGTGACAATTTGAGGAACATTTTCTAAATCAATAGCCTACGAGAACTTATCAGTTAGATTATTTCACGCTAATTAGAGCATTTTCGCGTTCTCATTTGGAGCAACGCGTTGAGCAACTATTGATTGATCTACATTGTCAGCGAGATGTTCTACAATGCGAGAATCATTTGACCACCACTTTCGCAAAGGGAAGTAACCTCGTTTCAAGATGTTGGCAATTTGACGACTCAAACTTATGATATCTTCAGACAACGAGTTGAGAGAAAAGCAGCTGCTGCGGTACCATAATTTTCCGTATCTAACTCGTAAATCCGGAGAGGCTAAATGGAATCTTCTCTGCAGAAGATTCTGATACTGACGTTGATCAGGGTACACAAGAACTTGTCTCTACATTTTTTCTACGTCAGTAGTAACAACAAAATTATGTTCTCTAATTCGAGCGAGAATGGAAAACAGATCATCTTGTATGGTAGGTCCAACCATGAGAAGATCATTTAAAGAAACACCTGGAAACGTAGGAGCTGATCCTTAAAGACAGTATGATGACGACTTGTACTGCTTTCTTTCGTAGTTACCCCATTATGAGTCAAAAATATCGTGGCTGGTCATTTGAACAAATAGATATATGGGAGTGCCAGCTAGTTTTCGCTCTAAACTCATAAATTGTCAACCCTAACATTTTGTAGAGAGCTTCCGATATGATGTTCGATTGAGCCCCTGAATCTAAAAGAGCCCTACACTTATGAGATTTCCCCGAGCATCTAATATTCTTATTAGCGCTGTTGATAGCAATATTTGAGAATTTGAGTCACTAGAAATCTTATACAAACTTAATGCGATGTTTTCAATATTATGTTCTACAGATTGAGTGTGATTTTCCTTGTATGAGTGGAGTCGGCCATTGCATATTTTTGCAAGTTGACGATTTGCAAGAGCTTGCAAAATGGCCCGAGGCTAAACAGTTAAAACATAATTTGAGCGTCTTAATTCGCTCACCGCGCGATTTAATTGGTACACGTTTAAGCTCGTCACACATGTAAAACTTGTGTGAACCTTTACAAAAGTCACAATTGTCACAACTTATTTACGCAGTACTGACAAATGCTTTAACAATCCTTACCGGCTTCTCTTTGAGTTTAGTATTTGGAATTGAGCGACCAGACTGGCTGAAAGGCAACGTTTCAAGCGAATTTGCCCTGCGTTTGAGAAATTTCAAAAAAGTGTCAAGCCTGGGAAAATCCAACTCATTGAACATTTCCCATTTCTTTGCAGTGACTGAATCGATTTTAAACAAGATCAAATGAATTAAACTTGCATCCCATTGATCAGTTGGAAGACCTAAAGAATTAAATGCACATAAATGTTTTATTACATTTTCAATAATCTTACAAAGTAAATCCGCTGATGAGCTGATTCAACATCGATTTTCTCTAGTTCAAAGAGAGAACGAAGGTGATTATGAATTAGCAGTTTTTATTCTCAAACCTTTACCGAATAAGATTTAATGCTATTTCATAATTGCTGGATAACACTTCTAACGCCGAAATAACAACAGCTGTGCCTCACCGAATGGCCGAAACCAAATAATGAAATTTCTGTACTTGTAATTGAGCTATCTACATGAATCATACTATTAAATATGTCATAGAATTCCAGCCAGTTTTCATAATTGCCGTGAAAGGTAGGCAATTGGATTACGGGCGACTTTATACGGGCTCAGTTTCTCTGTGAACTAGAGCTAGAGTTTTGAGCGGACACACTCGAATGTGCTCCCTCTTGAGCTTTCGTATTTCCTTTCATCAAAGACTTCGTTGCTGAATCAAGCAACGAATAATACAGATTTTCAAAACTCTCTCTCTCCTCTCTCTTTCCCTTCTATTTCATTCAGGTGTTGTTCGAATCTAGCAACTCTAAATTCGTTTTCAGCATTTTGAGTTTCCGAAATATTAACATTACATTCTAGATTTATACAATTGTCTTTAATGTTACATAGCCAGACTACTTTTGATCTGATTAAGAAGGTGACCTTTGACATACTCATCCTCAAAGCGGACTCAAAAACTAAGAAAAGCTCTAAAACCGTCATCATTATCTTCGGGTTCCGATAATCCTATACAACCATGTGACCTCTTAATAAAATCTCCTGCCGTCCTCATAGAAAAACAGATTTTCTAAAATGTTCAATCTGTTTTGTTATCTTCGGCTATTTTCTTGTTTTCGCAGTTCGATGGCATTAATCGATTCTGCTAAAATCTACCCCTTTCCTTCCAATGAAAATATGATATTGCGTTGAGGCATGTTCATCCAATTTTTTCAAAGCATTTTTCCAACTAGTACATAGTTTTGTAGCCAGAGAGTGCAGTGCTTGTTTCCCATGTCCTCCACCTTTAGTTTTAAAACCCAAACCCCTCGCCTCCCTTATCTACGCTCCTAGATGCTTATCGATAATGCTTTACATCTTATTTTAATATTTCCAATTAAACAACTTGTGCTGTTATGTTAACAACCTTTTTGTAATATTTCTAAAACTACAACATCAAAAATATTGTTCTTTTGTTTGTTCTTGCTTAAAGTATTTGCAAAAAAATTAAATGTTTCAAAATACTTTATACTTACACTGGGTGTTCTTTCACTTGTGAACAAAATGGAGTTACTTTTGTATGTTTTTTGGAGCTAACAAAACTTATTTCACACTGGTATCTAATCTAATATGGTGGTATCTAAATGGTGGTCTCTAAACAATTGTGCACACCCATACACCATTTAAAAAATACTTTTCCAGAATGAAACACTTCCAAAACGTGCTTTTAACGAATTTATGTGAAAAGTGCTCCTGCAGCTCTGATTTTACGCTAGTTGAAGGAATTGTTAATAAGTTATTGTAAGGAACTTCCAAAAGCGTTCTGTGGGATGTCCCTTCATCCCAAAATTAATTTCACTTGGTTTTTCGGAATAAATCGATGATTTCTCTAGAACTTTTCACCTTGATTCTGAGAGTGATTGGTTTATTTTTTGCTGAACCACTTTCTGCATTGAGGACTCAATTTCCAATGATTCAATTGATTCATTGTCATCTATTTCAGTAAGATACAAGTACGTACTATGCTTTTTCTACCTGCTATTTTCTTCCAATTAAAAGTTAAGCACGCATTTGCATTTTTCAATTAGTTTTATATATGCAAATCTTCATTTTAAATATCAAATAAAATATCTGCAGCAACATCTAAGATTATGTAAGAATATATAATTATGTTGATCTAAACAAAATGCGTTGAAACTTTTAACAATATCTGTTAATATAACTGGTTTCGGTCTAGAAATTAAACCTAAACCAAATATGTATTTACCTAAACTAAATCTATATCTACCTTTGAATTTGTACCGTCCGCGCAAAGCGCAAGTTTTCATAAAAATCGATGCAAATAGAATGGACACCTTATATCAAATAAACCAATTATGCAGAATTTCTTATACACTTCACCATTAAATCTCTAAATTAGGGATATCATGATTTATTCATTTCTGTTTCGGGTGACGCACAATACACTTATGGATTTTGGTTTTATCCCTATTATGCAAATATTGAAGAACATCAATTAATATTGTTCATCTTCGACTAATTTGACCGCCCAGCATTCGCTTTAAGTCAAATGGTGTTAGCACAGCCAATTTAGTTTCTACGGCTAAATTGATTGTCATTAAATTTCTAAAAAATGTAGATACTATGAATATTCTATTCTGAATCATACAAAAAGTGTATGCGCTTTGATATCAAATCATGTTTCTTTAATGAACTTTTCAAAAGATTCATCTTTCTTCACATGTTTTTGAAACAGTTTATTTTCCAAAGAGGAATGTCGAACCATTCGTACAATTACCCCAACTTTCATGATTACTTTTTTAACTTTCTAGTAACTTCAACATCATTACTTTCATTTCTTCTGGCCACTTGCAATTCTTCATCATCGCTTAAATCTCCTTCATCAGAATCCAGATCTAGGACACTTTCATAATCATTTTCATTTAGTTCTTTCTTTTTACTTATACATCACATTCACAAGTCCAATTTGAATGGCGTGGATAAAGTTTGTTCACAGAAAATATTTAGTATATATCTAATACATAACATAGCTAGTAAAAGTCCTTTTAACTTTGCAAAATCCGACATTTACCTTTTCCGGATTTTTAGAATTTAAAAAAATTAGAGAATGTCGGAATTCCAAAATTTCGAAGTTCGGATTTGGATTTCTTAGTTCAAATACATTTTTTTTTATAAAACCTTGTTTATCTTTAATCGTATTTCTACCTTTGAGATGTACCTGTAGGATTCGTGTTTTTGACTTTTTTAATTTCACCTTAGTACGTCCCTTGTATTCACATCACTGCAATCCGTTCTCAAAGAGGGGTTAATAAGGACTAACTTATCGTAAATAGAAATTTTAAAAAAATGTTGTCTTCGTAAAAGAAGGACGCTTTTTTCAACTATTGGACTGATTTAGATGAAATTTGGTAGTCAGATGCACACAATTATTTTCCCAGCCGTTTATTTCCTAAATCCAATATAGAGGGAATTCGCCATTTTTGTATTCAGAAATTTAGTGTAAAAACTAGGAGGCTGCAAGTTTTAATACTAAATTTGCCAAAGTTTTTGATGACTATTTTTTTTAATTTTAATTTTCAAAAATCCCAAAAATTCGTTCTATATTGAAATTTAGTACAAAAACGTGGTTGAAGGCCCAAATGTTCGATGACAACACCGATTACTGGTTTAACGGTAAATTTTTGAAAAAATGTGAAGCTGCAAAGTTTACTCTGTCCTTTGTTCATAAAGTGAAGGAATTTACAATGGGTTTCAATATCAAATTTATGTTCAGCATTATTAAACTCATTGATGTGAATAGCTAAGTTTGAATTATTCTTATTATGTAGAATACTACTCACATGTTCCTTTATCCTGGTAATAAGAGCTCGACCTGGCTCTACCTAATTTCAATATTCCAAGATCTTAGGATTTACTTGATTCCTGTTATAATTTGTTTTTCATAATATTTAAGCACACATATTCAGTATTTTGGATTACATATATCTTATCATACGATCTTACACAACAACCAAAAATCTTACTGCGGCGTAAGTCTCCTCGAATACACGCATTAAATCAACTTCGTCTGGAATCGCCATTATACGAACAAAAGACAAATGAACTATATTTTGCAACAAGAGCAGAAAACCTTATTTAGGATTAATTTTCAGATTTTACTCCCGATTTAATTATTCGAATTGTAATATTTGTAATGCTATTTCTTGTTTTTTTAATAACTTTTTATATTATTCTTTAATTTTTATTTATATTATGTAAATTTTAACGTTTTTTATTACTTTAATACGTTATTAATCGCTATTTAATTCAACATTTTTAATTATAAAAAATTTTAAAATATAAATTTCCCGAAATATGTTACATATTTATGTATTGTTGACAAAATACATGTAAAAGTAATACTTCCCGTAATTTTCTTAAATATAACAATTGCTAAAATTGGAAAATATTTAATTCAAATGATAATTTGAGCCAGATTTCGTAATTATGTATTCCATAGTGTGTCACGGCACATTATGGAGCGTACCTGTGTAAATCATGCCAAAGTGGGCATTTATAACGCATGTTTGATTGGTTGGTTTGAATTGATTCTTTTAGTAAATACGGCTGATATTCATAGGGCAATCCCCCAATTACACTTTATCGCACTTTTGTATATACTTGCCTTTCGTTTACGCTGATTTACGCTTTATAACAGGAATGGTTTCATTATGAATAACTCTAAATTTCGTGCGACATAATCAACAATTTTACGATTGTTAATCTTTCAGAAAATGATAACTGGTGGTTATTATTTTATGCTGGTGGCTATGAATAAATTAGTGTTTGTGGTACAACTATGATTTTGGGTAGGGAGGTTATACAGATAATTATAACCTCTAGGATTTGTACACCATACAAGAATTTGCATAATACATAATACATTTGCATAATACAAGAATTTTCATTATTTTTACTATTTTCACGTTTCAGAGATTGGTATTAAATAAATCTTATAGATTATAAATTTTTATTCGATCGCCATATTTTTCAATATTAGCATCCTTTTTCTTGATTGTAAATATATTTATTTCTACATATTTTCAAACCAGAATAGAAAATAATTAGATAAAAGCTCAAGATTCACGGTAAAAATTAGTAACAGTTTGACATTTTGGAGACAAAACTGTTTTGATATCAATGAGACAAACAGCTAAGTAATTCGGAGAAACAATTGATTGCAGAATTATTAAAATATTGTCAGTAAATCAGGAGTAATCTTTAGATAAATTGATAGTTATATAAGAATAGTCTATCAACTATTAAAATAATGGTAATATGACTTGCTCTCAAATGGTATAATTATATGACTTTCATTCATAATCATCAATTAAAATAGTTGAAAACTTCTTCAATTACAAATACACAATTAAATCTTATAAATTGTTTTATATTAGTATAATTTTTTTGGATCATTTTAAATCATGAAACTGTGAAACAGGAACATAATAGGATGCAAATGTGTATCTGTAGAGTTGCCTATGTCTCTTTGAATGTCGCTTGTGCCATCTATCGGTATCGAAGTGTCCCTACTCTCTCATTCCCCACTTGTATAACTCTCCACAACTTGTATAACACTCCTATTACAAATATAATAGATCAACAATCCGATCAGTTGGCCACCCCCCTTTTCGATCAGTTGTTTTTCAAAGTATTTGCCACCATTGTCGATGCACTTTTGTATTCGCTCAAACCAATTCTTAAAGCACTTGTTCCACTCTTCAATGGGTATGCTCCAAATGGTCATCGGGAAAGTATAGACTGTATATTCAGGTGACTGAAATCGTTGACCACGGAGTGCATTATTGATGGCGGGAATTGTAAAAAAATCGTTGGGACTTAAGTCGGGTTGTACAGAGGATGACTAAACAATTCCTTGTTTTGTTGCTCCAAAAACTCAAATGTCAGCTACTCAATCAGCAGTTGCCACACTGCGGGAACGGATGATTTTGTTTGGGTTCTCCTCATCTTGAAACACCCAAACAGTAGACTGACTTTTATTCTCGGGTTCATAAGAATAAATCCAAGACTCGTCATCTGATGAAACTTGATGAATACTGATGATATTTTACACATTTTTTGAGAGGTCTCTATTGAAACGATTCAGAGTTCTTCGGCACCAACTGACACGAGCCGCCATTTGTTATTCAGTCAAGAGATGTGGGATCCAACGGGATGCTTCATTACCAAAAAGAGCAACCAACTCGACAATTGTTGTTGCGATAAACTTTAAACTTCGATAAAGCGATAAACTTCTTCGAAGTTGTAAAAAATTATCACTCGGAATTGCTCTCGATTCAATTCCATGTTTCTCAACGCCTTACTAATTTTAAAAATTCGCTCTGACTAAACAAACCACATGTTGTATTTTGACGAAATTTTCAACACGTTCCAATATGATGTTGAGGTTAATTTCGGAATCATATGTTTTATTACTTGCATCTTCTACGTGGTTATATACAAAATTAAAATGACATCCCTCGTATGAAAATACATAAATATTAATACTAATTTTCTGACGATGATGAGTCGCTTTCAGTTCCGCTTGAGATATCGTTGTCTGATGGATTTATTATAATATCATACATTACAACTTCTACTTTACCATCTACTTCCCAATATTCGTTTTCTAATCTAACTGTGTGTTCCAAATATTTATTCCAGACAGTGTCACTCTCGGCATCTAAAGCGTTGTAAGTTATTTGGAAAAGATCGTGGAAATTACCAAATTATTGGAAAAGACCAAATTATTGGAAGTTATTTGGAAAAGACCAAATTGACCACTAATAATTTTTCTTTCACGTATCTTTTTACTTGAACCCAGACCATTTCGATAGGATTTAGGTCGCACATATATGGCGGTAATTTTAAAACGGTATGACCGTATGCCTTTAAAATTGAACCAATTCTGTAAGATTTACCTTCAGCCATATTACGTTTTATAATCTCATAAAGATCAAACATTCTGTCATTGAGATTAAATAACAAATTTGTAATTCCAGCCAAGAAATCATTTCTGATTTTGTAGAATTCTTAGTTGGCACCTTATTTTCAACGACAGAGTGGTACGACGCATTATCCATAACTACAACTGAGTTAGGTGGCAGATTTAGAATAACTTGTTGTATTATCCACTTTTCGAAGTTGAATGGGTTCATTTGGCCGTGATAGTCTCCTCTTGATGAGGTAGCTCTAAATACCAACCTGCAGTTTGATAAAAATCGTTCTGTGGGCCCAATATATACTACAATTAAGCGCTGAGACGAGCTTACATTTGTGACAATACCTGTTACGTCAGGACCTTGCCAACATTTACTCCAGGAAACATCATTGTCGATCCAGGTTTCGTCCATGTAGAAAAAATTTTATGCTGTTCTCTAAAAAGTCTAATGGTTTTTAAATATTTGCCTCTCCATGATACAATATCTGGCTTTTCCACCA
>WYDF02299076.1:0-12744 GCA_009867245.2 Adranes taylori
CCATACATACGCATTGTCTCCCAAATCTTTTCCCGTGCCACACTGTCGAATGCCTTCTCAAAGTCGATGAACATCAGGTATAGAGGTGTTTGGTAATTATACTTATATTATTTTTATAGTATTGAGTTACGTTCTAAGTATTCGTTCTTACGTTCTTAAGAGTCAAAATTTTGACAATTTATGCATTGACAATTTGGAAACGAAACATATGTGTTGCTTCAATATTAGAGACAATTCACTTGAATTAGTTAATATGATTAGAAAAAAAAATATTTCTTAATTTTAAATTTAATATATAATTTATTTAAATTGCATTCATTTGAAATTTATTTTGATGAATGATTCCGAAACTGCTGCGCGACGCGTGCAGCTTCAAGGGAACATTGGACTCCACTATAGAGACAGGAGTATTTAGGTTGCAAAAGGTTTTTGCGTTCTCGTTAGGTTCCGGGAATATTACAAAAACCAAATAATCACAATCGCCAATTTATCACAAAAACAAAATTCCTACAAATAGATTTTTAGTTTAATCGAATTAATGCGAACCATTTACATACCGTTTCTTGTGTACATTTCATTAAAAAAAAATGGCTCAAAGGGCTACATCAAAGTTTGTATGCGATATTATATCTTATAATACTCTTACAATAATTATACAAATAATCTGTACATCTTTAAAATAAAAAAACATTAGCAAAAGGTAACCAAAAATTTGCCAACCAATGAATTCGCTGAACAGACTTCGCACAATTTGTTTGGGATCGCGCAACGATATCTTCACACGCCGCTTCCAGAAAATGTAATAGGGGAATTTGGCGTACGACTTATTCCGCGTAATAATTAAAAGATGTATCATTCAGAAATTTAAAAATCGTTGTGTGCGTTCTACGAGAGAACGGAGCTAAACTTTGCAAAATTATAAACGTTCTGTATATAATATAATCAAGACTAAAGTAACGTTTAATTTATATAGGGTTTTACTATTTACGTTTGACAATCTTAACTGATGAATTTTATTCGTCCAGTGGTTGTACAGTTCTAGCCTGTTTACCTAGTAGACAAAATAATGTCTGGATACTATAAATTCTTCAAATCTGTAGACTCCAAGACATGATATCGGATTGTCAATAATTCAATTAATTAATAATCGCATAAGTAATTCCTTAATAAATCATAAATTAAATGAGAAATCCTCTAACAATATATCTAAATTGACTAATCTAATTCATCAAACAAATATAATATGTAATTAAATACAACATAATCAATCAACTAATCATAATAAAAGTTAAATTAAGAAATAAATATAAATTATACCATATAAAATCGTAATACGTTAAAATAAAAACCATCAAGAACATCCAAAAACCACCAAGTAACCGCCAAGATCATCACAGGTTTCGACAACGTATACATAAGTAAAGATGAAACAGTTTTCTCCAAAATGAGTAAGATACCGTATTGTCGCGTCAAAGCTTTGTTAAAGCCGACAGCGAGCGGCTTGATTTCATCTACTATAGGTTCATTGTCGTACATTTTAAGATTTACACTTTACGTATTTCTTCTACGATGGCAAGTTTTTTCTTATCACTTTAGAATAACGTTTTTAACGTTTATTTTCCTTTGTCGGCGAATATTTGTTTCGACGAGAATCATCCAGTATTTAACCTGTCACACTTTCTGAATGACGGGTAAGCATTTTACCCTTTTGGATGTCAACAAATCCGATTGGATATTATGTTAACGTATTTTTGAAAGAGGCATTTCCTATACGATACTTTGAGATTTTGACCGCCACAAGCTACTATTTCCAGCGCTGGTTTTACCCACCACAATTTACAAATCACCACTACTTACATTTTACTAGATAACCGCCAACAAAATGAAGCAACTTTGATCCTTAAATTTTCTTAAAATATCAGGAAGAAACTTTTGATTTGTCCGAAGTATAACGTTCCTAAGAATTTTGTAGCAGATGCTTCTTTCAAACTCCGCCTTATTTGCGGCTGACACCGTTGAAAGATATCGGCTTAGGCAGCACGCCACAGCTCAACTGAGTCTCCTTCCTAGAAAATTCGCATAAAAGGAGCCCATGCGGCTAGCGTTCCTCAGACGCATTTTTGGGTATGACTAATGTAGTTAAGCCTCTTCCTGTAGAGTGAGCATAAGTCGTACTTGTGAATCTGCATAGCATATAAGTAAGCGCCACCAACGAAAATGTTTATTTTCTTTACATTAAATTCAACCAGTAATTATCAAAGTTCTATACATCGAGCCAAAATTATTAAATCTTCGGCAGACTCTTTCACTCTCTTATCGTCATCTCCATCATCTAATCTTTAATTCTTGTATTTTCGCTCATAACAATATTTCACGCCACTTCCCTTATATCCATATCATTCAATGAGAAAACGACGAGGCCAGAAGCGGAAGAAGAGGGACGCCAAACGTCTGGCGTATCAAATGAGTAGAGGTGAAGGCAACAGAACACCTGTGAGATCTATCAAACAGCGCTGCCCACGCACGCCACGGTTCCAGTCAGTGATTCTGATCTTGACACTCCTCCGAAGCAGAAGGAAGAACCCACAACACCTTATGGCGCTCCGTTACCTCCAATAGTTCCAGGTGATGTGCCATTACCGCCCACTCCCGGAAAATTATGGTTCTACAAGGTAATTCGTGAAGAACATCGCAGACGCTTGTGCCGTTACTATTTCGGCGACACTGAGTAGTCCACTCTTCGCTACATCAAAATGTATTTCTTTCATACGGCATAAAAAATCTCATCACATCTTCAACAATTTATTTTACCTTCTTCGTCACATTATTGGTCCTTACCTAGTACCATATCTGCACTAAAACATCAATATGCAACCATCTACTTTTACCAACGTCCTGTAGAATTAAAAATGGAGCATTCAGGTCTCCACCACAAGATCCATTTAATATCTAAAATTGAATTAACATTTCCCTTTGTTCGCAACTTTTATTTGCCATTTCAGTAAATGGAATGGAATCGTCCTAACAATTTATTTGCATTGTATATATATATATATATATATATATAGAAGCTACTTATTGTTAAACAATCGTGTTTAGAGTTCTTATTTTGACTTTATAAATATTGGAACAATAATAACCAATATTTAAACATATTATTGCGTACAATTTAGTGTTTAATGTACTTTGTTAACATTATAAATGACAATAGCGAGTTCTTACCGAACCCTGATAACCACATGAACGATCATCCTACAAGTTACAACAAGAGAATAAGTTATAAAGGAGTTTGGTAGTTAAAGAGAAGTAAACTAATTACGATCCTGCTTTGAATAAATGTAACAGACATTGCTTACTGATATATTTTATTTTCATGTTATATGGTATTGATATAACATATTGATAGTCCTCACAGAGATATCTAGAGAATGGTGAGCTACGGCACCTGTACTCGCAGATATTTCTACATTGCAGGTGTGGAGTTATCTCGAGGATAAGCACTAAGGTGATTATACTCCCAGATAATTCCAAGAAAGTTTTTATATATATTGTTGGTAGTATATAATAATTTTTTTTTCATAAAACTACCAGGGGATATCTGGAGCATGAGAACCACGTCAAATGTTTCTTATATTCACTAATGTTTATATTCAATTCAATTACTGCATTTTATGATATATGTTATTTAACTGAGATTATTTCAGACGTAGGTCATATATTGTTTTCATAGATACATGAGATTAACAGAGGGATGGGAACCACTTCAAATATGTCCCATACTCCCTGACATTTCTATAACTATGCACAATAAATAGATAAAATATTTAAACATTTTATTTAGAATTCCAATAAATAAAGATACCCTCTTTAAACCGAATAACAAAGAATTTCCTAACGCTAGCAAAAGCGATGTAAATGCGTTCATCGCATATTGTGTGGTAATAAAAGTACACACTTCAATTGCATGAAATATATTCATATATTGTTAACAAGATATTACGGTAGCGTCTTGTTTTGCATTTATATTTTTATAATATTTTAACAGAACTATCTGGAGCCAAGCAAAATCGCATCAATAAAAGTAATTACTTAATAACCTACTAAAGGTCCAAATGCATGATAACAAAGAGACATACAAATTATTATTGATTGTTTATAGTTATTAAGAATTCATTTCATATCTAAGACTGCAATTTTATTTAATAAATTTATACTTTCATTAAAGCCTGTCTTGTATTTAACCAGGTATTAAAAAAACCTGCAATCATCGATCCAGCAAATATAACTATAGCATCATAAGCTCATACTTGTTCATAGTCCTTTGCCTTATATTGTATTAATAATATTGGAAATGCATTAAAAGTGGCTCGAATATATTATTTTGACATTTTGTTTGCAAGTCAACTTGTTTTGCATAAATTTTCCTAAGCTATATACAGCATCGAGTATTTATAGTGAAATACGTAACTTACTGAATGATTAATGTTTGAGACGAAAGAAAATATAAGTCTTTGGACTCGATGTTATGTAAAATAGTTATTTGATCAAACTAAAGCTAGTTGCGAACTATAGATAGTCGAGAATTCCTACAGAGTTTTGTTTCAGAATTTTCTTCGGAGTTTTCGTGTATGATCTGGATTATATGTATTTGATGAGTAATTCTTCAGATTTTTCTTCCAAGTAGACGGTCCAGATTTTATAAATTTGTCCCTGCCTTCCTCAAATTCTGTGTGTTTGCTCTGTTTCTTCCTGTTGATTAGAGACCATTCACTTTGATCAGCCTCTGTCAGCGTTATGTCCTCAGTAGTTTAAGTTTGGTCTTGTGCATGGCCTTCCATTTCAATTAGAATTTCTGTTGTTCCTATTGAGTGTTACTCATTATAGCTAACAAATCCTTGCTGGGGTTGTTTCCTATTGTTGTCTTCATTGCATGTTCTTTTTGGTGGAGACTTCTATGGCGTATACTTGGATTTCTATGCCGTGCCTGGAAGAAGTCCATCCAAGCACTTTTTATAGCTATCCACCGAAGTTTGTCTCTTTCACATCCGATTCGATTGATCGCTAATTTTGAGATAATTTCTTGGAGAATGGTGCGTCGGAGTGTTTGAAGGATATTAAACATGCCTTCTTCCGAGGGCTTGTCATAGTATAGTAGTGAGTTTTTGTTATCAGGTAAAATATTTTTTTTCTATTTATTCCGTGTTGTTAGCTGATTTATCAATTAGGTCTTTTAGCATTCCTATTTTACCGACATCTAATTTTTGATTAGAAATTTTGTATCTTCCTCCATATCTCAGTTTGAATTGCACTCCTATACCCTGACTCATTTGCATAATTTTGTGTACACAGTGAACTAAAGCAAATTAATCTGGAGTACAGAATACGTCGCCTTTAATTTCACTATGGAACGAGTAATTTCACTTGGATGAGTAATTTCCCTTTGTTTATGGTTTCTTTCATGTAAGACTCGTTTTCTGTGCAGCCGAGTCCAATACCATTTGTTGAAACCAGATTGGTCTGCTAGCTTTATCTTTTAGGTGTACCTCTATGTGAACAATCGAAGAGTATTCTCCATTCTGGTCTTTGTGCACAGCTTTAATTTCGGACAATCTGGATTGGGTCCTTGGCTAATTTCCGAACGTCGGCTTTAATTTCTATAGAAGTTTTTAGAGTAATTTCAAGTTATTTACTTACTATTTCCGCGTTTGCAAGTTTTGTTTGCAAGAGGCTTTCTTCTATTTGTATAGCGAATAAGTTTGCCGATAGATTAGCCGTGTATGGGTGGCGGTAAAATTTTTTTTTTAATGCCTTCGTCAGATGAATTGCTACCTCTTTCCAGTTTACCAGAATCAGTTCGTGGTGTTCTATGTAAGTCTAGAAATGATTGTATTCTTGGGACTTTCTCAGCTTATTTTGCGCGAACTTTGAAGCGAAGTACACATACTTTACTCAGGTAGTCAATGTCCCTAGATATAGTGGGGCCTGCATTTTACGGGCCTGAATTTGGTCCATTCATTCAGTTTCCTGCTTGTATAGCTTTATACGCTTCACGCCCGATACACTGAGTTCGGTTCTATGCTTATACGTATTTGCATTTATTTCTCGCACTGTAATGTTCCAATGGATATTTCTTGATAACGGAATTCTTTTTTATCTTCAATTCTGAGGAGGCCATAATGTCTCAGTACTCGGAAATTATTTTATTAAAGAGATATTCCAATTTTTAAAGATATGAAGAAAGGTATGCAGTTATAATATTATGAATGTGTGTTATGCCTTACCAGTTTTTAAATAAAAAAAATGCAATAAGACTATGTAACTTATGTATGTTTCGGTGTAGTTTGCTATGAGTTTTCTTCTCTGTTTTTGCAATGTGAATTTTTAAAATTGTATTTTCCCTGATAAAGAATGTTATTTACAGTTTATCTACAGCGTAAAACCATTTCGAACTAGTTTAGGTAAGAAGAATGTTGTTGTTCGCATTTATATATCCGTTGAATTAATTTTATGAAAACATTTATATTACACAGATGTACTACAGTCTACTTTAATTTTATGTTAAATTATGTTCTAAATAATTTTTATGCTTAGCTAACTACTAATTAGATAAAGCAGGTTTAAACGTTACAAATTTGAAGTAGAGTTTGAACCCTATTTTGAGGAATATGTTCGGAAAAGAAATAATTTATATACTAGCCGACCTCGCTAGCATTGTTTTGCTCATTTTAATAAAAGTTGTTACGGCCGTTGTAACAAAAGTTTTTTTGTACGTTGTAATTCTATTTGTAATCCAGTTATATGTTCGATGGACATTTAATTGGGTTGCAAATAGAGAACGAATATAATGAGGAAAATAATGGATGAAATAAGTAGAAGGAAAGTATGAAAGGAGGAAGAATGTAAAAAAGGAGTGAGAAGGAGATGGAAAAAGGAAAGGAGCGAAATATGTTTGAATGTAAAAATGGTCTCCTTGCCCTTCATTCACGCTTGAAGGATGTTCTAAAAAATTTTTTCTTACTGTCTTGTATGTTGTAATTTCTTATATGTTGAGATTGTGGTGGTGCTGTTGGAATAGGGAATCTAGTTTAAATTTTGTTTTGTATTGTGTTGTGTTGTATATGAGTTTGTAGTTTATACCAACAAAGGTTTTTTATTATTATTAGAAAACAGGACTTAACGCCGCAAAAGAAATGTTTCAAAAACTAAAAGATACAGTGGGTAGGAATATGTTGGTGCCAGGGGTATTGTACATTCAGCCAAATCCGTACAGGATTAGGACCACACATGCAGACACAAGTATTCAGAAAATTTTACGGAGCTAGAATGGAATGTTTAATTGACACCTTGGAAAAAAATCTAATGTATGGGATCTACAGAGTGTCTTTATTGCATCATGTGTACAAAAGGAAACTCCAAAAATTAACCGCCCACACTGCACTCACCAAAAGAGAATTAGTATTTTTACAACACTTCAAAGTCACTGTGTATATAAAGGGTTTTTTCTTAAAACTCTAGACATCAGCCGAAAACGATTTTATAATGTTATTAGACAAAAGAGGGAATCAGGAGTGCTCTGTATCTCTATTAATTGCATCTGTTTTGTTTATTATATTACCTGTTTAATATTAGTTGTGAAATTGATTGCATCCTGTGTTACCAGTAAAAATGAACTATAAACTAATGTTTGTTCTTTGCCGAACTTAGAATAGAAATGTGGAATAGAAATGTCAAATAAAAATTGTACTCATATCAACGACGAGCGTACGTTATTTTCTACCTGGGCTACCGATGAAGTTAATAAAGCAGTATCGCTTGGTTATAAAGTGTTGGAAATATATGAAATCTGGAAATATGATGTTATACGTTGCGGCAAAGAGAACGAAATTGATGGTTTATTTACTGAAATGATGAATAAATTTATTAAAGTCAAACAACAAGCATCTTGATGGCCAAGAAGTTGTATAGACGATAATTCACGCTAACAGTACATTGAAGATTTTAGGAATGTAGAGAATGGTCAATTACTATCTACTGAAATTGTAAATAATTCTGGTCTCAGCTCTTTAGCTAAACTCATTATCAATTCGTCCTGGGGAAAACTTGGGCAGAGAGAAAATCAGCCAAAAGCAGCTATTATACATCAACCACAAGAACTCTATCAACTTCTTGTTAGTCCTATATTAAACGTCAATAGTATTATTCCTATTTACGACACGACGCTAGTAGCCAACTATGAATATACTGAAGAATCTTTTGAAGTCCTTTCCACTGTTAATAACTGTATTGCTTCATATGTCACTACTTTGACTCGTCTTAAAATAAATTCGTAACTGGAGCAGCTTGGAGGACGAGCATTGTACTATGATACGGATTCGGTGATATATTCTAATCGAGGGGGTGAATACGATCCACCAACGATTAAATGTGGTAGGGAAATGACAGATGAACTTGAAATTTGCGGTCATGGCAGTTACATTACAGAATTTGTTAGCGGCGATCCCAAGAACTATGGTTATAAAGCGGTCTGTCCAGAAGATAATAAAGAATATGTAATGTATAAAGTCAAAGGAATACGATTTAATTATACAAGTTCTAAAAAAGTCAATTCTTCTACAATCCGAGACATGATTTTGAACCATAATGACGACGATTAGGAGCCAATTGTAGTTGCGTCATGGCAAATACGCAGAACCGAGGATCATCAAGTGATAACCAAAGTCGAATAAAAAATATATATACTTAATTCAATGAAACGAAATTTTTTAGGTAATTATGATTCTATTCCATATGGATTTAAAAGACCTACATTACACTGAATCTATTACATGTAATTCGATTTAAGACTATTAGGCTTATGAAAAATTATAAATTAGTGTTATTACTAGTCAATATACATGTATTTACTTTAAAAACATTTGTTTTATTTATCAGGACCCATTTACTCAAGCATCGCAAAACGCGATAGTTGTATTCCTATGTATGTGAGCTGCCTTGAAACATCTGGAATTGGTAATATATGTATAATTGGCTTGATAACTACAATATATCACTCACCCACACGCACTACGCACACATACATACACACAGCACACACTCCCATACACCACACATATACACCCCACACAACCTGACACACTGAATTATTATATTTGAATTATTATATGAGCTATCTAATATTAATTGAATCTATTTACCATTGTAATAGTAAGTTCCGATCATTAAAATTGAACTGAAACGTTGTGATATTGAAATTTTAACTGAGGATGTACTTTGCATTGAATCGAAACCTCGTTGTCATTGAAAATTTTATATATTCATCTATATAGAAACATTAATCTAATATCTTGACTTGACTAAAATCGTCTAAAGATATTCATTATTCTCTTATGAGGTCTTTGCTACTAATTGAATCTATTTTCCTACCACTGGAATCTGTTTTCTAACAGCTGGATCCCGTATCACTATAAGTTTGAATCTATTTGAATTATTATGAGCTAACTAATATTAATTAAATCTAGTATAACTACTTCCCATGTTCACTGCTTCACTGTATTTCCCATTATAATACTAAGTTCCTAGCACTAAAATTATTGAAATTTGAACTGAAGATGTAGTATGAATTGAATTGAAACGCCGGTATTTTTATGTAGTATTTTTATGTATATAATGACTCCATCTGAATTATTTGGATTTATTTGAATCGGAATTATTTTTCTTAGAATTGTCAAAAAGGTAAATTTGTTTTATTTATATTGAAAACAATAAATACATTTTCACATTAAGAATATTAAGAGTCTTTCTTATCTATAAATTTTAATTATAAGCGACGGTCTTAGAAAAATATCCACGCGTGCTATCAAATAAACAGATTTTTAGTATAAACAACTGAAGCAATGTTTTGAATGATTAATTACAATATATCATGTTTCATATGTATCTCCTTATAGTAGTTTATTCACGCAAAATGAAATATTAAGGCAGAAAATTAAATATATAGATAATTGGGCGTATTAGAAAGGGGTTTTTATTTACTTTGAAAGTAAAAAAAAATTTTGTATAATTTTATTCGAGGCATCACTTTATTTCAAAAGATAAATTTTTTTTAACAATTAGTTTATTGACTTATAAGAAATAATAAGGATTATGTTACCTTTTAGTTTTGCTGATTCATAATATGTGTGAAGTTTTATTCTTTTTTCAATTGATTACTATTTTAGATTTACCAGACTTAAAGTTCAAATAGTGCCCTTTGGAATCGTCCGCGTTGTAACTGTAATAGACCAAAATGCATCAATTAGGGTTAAAGGATGATCTTTGCGCTGCGCAAATACGATTTTTTGAAGCTTTGCTTCCAGGTTTGGGCCCCAGCGACCCATGAGAGTCCCAGAGAGTGTAAACTGCCTCAGGCATATTCACGGAGAGCCAGAGAGGGTACATTGGAGCCTGACAGAGAGAGTGTACAATGGATTATACATAGACGGTAAACTGATAACATACATGCAGAGAACGCATAGAGAGGGGCTACGATATTAGAAGTACATTGAATACACTGGAAGTATATCACAGACAGTGGGTCGGTGAGCAGCCATCTAGGGTCAAATGGTTGAAGCGAATCATTAAAAGTACTAGACAACCAGGATTCTGCATTACCAACCACTGACATCTGACAATGCCAGTTACAAAATTACTTAGTACCGATAAAACATAATGATGGATATAGGTCATGGTATTGCTAAGGCGAAAGAAGGTCTACGTAAAATAAATAGAAGAGGAAGAATAAAACGGAACCTCAAATTGCAACGACGAGCGCCAGCACCACAGAGTCAGATCCCTAGTCCCTTCCGCAGGCCCCGTTGCAGCGTAGAGAGTCCCACACAGGTCCAGGTGCAGAGTACCCTACCGCAGGCCACGGTGCAGAGCATGGACTCCTACCGCAGACCCCGGTGCAGGGCAGAGTCTCCTAACGCAGACCCTGGTGCATGGCAGAGTCACGGGCGCAGGTCCAGTTGCAGCGCAGAGTCTCCCACACAGGTCCCAAGACCCCAGTGCACAGGCGTCGGAGCAGAGCAAGTATCAAAAAGCCTAAAATTTATTTTATTAATCCTTAAAAATTCAAATTTCCCGCCACACTAGAGTCTCTGTACCATGTTTTAAAACCCAGAATAGAAATGCGCTGTGAACCGACATCTTAAATTTTCGAATGACACCTGTCAAACGCAAAACCTGTTCTAAAATACCGAAAACATATCGCTCCGCGGAACGGGTATCGTTTTAGAGCGACTTAGGAACAGTTCAGGGTGGTTGGTTAGAAAGAACAGTCTGCAACTACTGGTCAGACACTAGCTTTACAGCGCATATAGATCACTAAGCAACAGTCGGAGGCAGTTTTTAGTAAACTGATTGAGCAGCAGCCAAAAAAAGAGCACTGTTATGAACTCTAAAAGAAAGTTTATAACATCTATTACTTTTTGGCGGGTGGTGAAAAAAGAAGTGTTTGCAAAAGTTTTTTTCTTAAAACCACATTAAAAAATCAAAACAATGTATTGGTAGAAGCTGATAAACGAGGGAATTATGTACCAGGAAA
Organism: Adranes taylori; assembly: GCA_009867245.2. Classification (NCBI taxonomy): domain Eukaryota; kingdom Metazoa; phylum Arthropoda; class Insecta; order Coleoptera; family Staphylinidae; genus Adranes; species Adranes taylori. Next base: position 11,585 of record WYDF02299076.1, read on the forward strand.
TTAATTTTCTTCAACCGAAAAATTGATCATGTGTCATATAAATTCTTTCTCTGCTATGGAGTCACACGACTACAGATAAAGTATTTTGATTCATCATTCAACATATCTGTAATATACAGAATGTTTAAAGAGACACATCCAAACAATACTGTCAGTCTAGAGAAATACAGACAGGTATTTCATGAATTACATCTGGAAATGTTCGTTCCAAAAAAGATCAATGTAGGATGTGCTTGAATTTTCATAGTACTAGCGAACAAAATATACAGTTGTAAGAAGAATTTGAATTGCATATCCAGAAACGTAATGGTGCCCGAAGTGAAAGGGTTAAATACCAGAAACAAGCACAATCTGATGAGACGACTCTTTTTTTAAGTTTAATCTAAAGGCAGTTCTCAATACGTCAAAAGGTGCAGCAGATGAGATCTTTTATCTGCGTAAGCTCGCCGTTTACAGTTTAACCGTCTACAATCTTCGCAACCAAGATGTAACTTGTGTTCTATGGGATGAGACTAATGGACGTAGAGGATGTGACGTACTATCTCTTATAGATGTATATGCTAGCGGAACTCCCACTCGCGACATTGCTAATGGGGAGAATTGCATTTGTCACAATTTTGTCGCAAATAAATATTAGAATAAATATCTTCTCGAGCGCCAGATATGTTTAAAGTAAGATCGCACTTCGAACTGATGTTGTTGTTCCGGTCCACAGAGGCTTTCTGAGGGCTCAGGTATACTCAGTGGAAAGTTAACCAGGTCTTATAGCGGTCAAGCGGTCTGATACTAAATGATACAGAAAATATATCAAAGCAAATCGGCGCACAGCAAAGCGGTAGTGCAATTAAACTAATAAAGAAACAGCGCAGAGCGAAATATTAGCGGTGCCGGTGACAAAATAATAATACGGAAAGCAGCGGGGAATGACGATAACTTCAAACAAGCCACATGCACAAATACGTGTGGATAAATAGCCTAGGAAATGACGATAAGCCGGTGACGTCTTTCTGGGCACTGACCTGACCAGTACGACATTACCGGTGCTGTGCGTATACCTATATGTGCTGCGTGTGTAAACTATCTGTACTGCGCACTAGCTAACAATCTACACACCGGTAGAGTGAGGAAAAGGAAGGATAGACTATAAGCACTGTCATACT